>JAQJVK010000001.1:79200357-79502857 GCA_035578135.1 Flexamia atlantica | reverse complement strand
TGCTTATGTCGAGGTACAATAATGCAACAGCTGATCGGACTGCACCGCAAAATCCCATAATGGTTACTTTCCGTCCACCACATGCGCACAGAAAGTTAACGTTATGTAATTTTGCCGTGCAGTAGCGGGAGGTACAGTAATGCAACAGCTGATTGGTCTGCACCGCAAATAAATGAATAAATGAATTTTATTTCTCATAGTAAATAAACATGTACATACAGTCATTGTATTTTTGGAGAAATGAAACTGGCCACTTTTAACAAGTTGTGTGACCAGTTGCTTAACAGAAAAAGTTACAACTAAAAAACTACAGAGTCTAGCATCATTATAATAACATTAAATCTGCCTGCTGTAACATCTGAGGTTTCAGTTTTAGTTGTAATGAAAAAATTTAATCGTAAACTATGTTAAAATTTTGAAAAGTATTTATAAAAAAACAGTATAGTTTTAAAAATTAATAAAATATTTTTATACCAAAAAGTTATTTAAATATCTTAGATCCTGCTGAGAAAAAAGCCAAGTATTTTTTTTTACAAAAAATATTAAGATTATTTGTGTTCTTGATTTGAAGCGGAAGCTGATTGAAGTACTTCAGACCCAGATATTGAAAAGAATGTCGGAAAATTGTTTTATTTACTTTGGGTAATTTGAGAGATTTATTTGCAAAACTTCTTGTACTATACACATGGTTTGGAGTTATTTCTCTATTTCCGCTTCCGAATAAAAAACAATCTCAAGTCCTTGAAAATAAAAAGATGTTGAATTGGGAGAATACCTAGTTGCTGAAATAACGGAAAAGAACTCGTTAATTTGGACTTTTTTAGAATAATACGCAAGAAATAGTTTTGAGTAGTTCTTATCTTATCAATTAATGTTCTGAAAGTACCTCCCCAGCAGGGTAAGGCATATTGTAATCTTGAATTAATTAGTGCAAAATATAATGTTCTCAAAAGCGAGGTGTTACAAAAAGTAAAATTTTCTAATTTGTGATCTTAATTTTGAATGTAAATCTAAAACGTGTGGTTCAAAGGTAAGTTTCTCGTCAAGTAAGACACCCAAATATCTGATGGATTTTACTTTTTCTAAAAGTTGGCAGGAACATAACTGGATTTTGCAGGCTGGTGAATGAAATATCAAAGGGGACGGAAAGTTAAAACCAAAAAAATCAAAATTAATAAATTTAGTTTTATTAACATTTACTAGCATTTTATTAATAGAACACCATTTCCTAAGCAATAAAAAATCATTGTTAATTGAATCTGCAAGAAGAATTGGATCTTTGTGAGTATAAAAAGGTGCAATATCATCTGCAAAAGCATTAATACTTCCCTTAAAATTGAGTTTTAATAAATCGTTTATGAAAATTAAGAAAAGCGTTGCAGAGGTTGTTGACCCTTGTGGGACCCCGGTCTGAACAATAAGTGAATCACTAAAGGTGTTGTCAATTTTTACCTGCTGCTTTCTTCCAGTGATAAAACTCAGGGCCGGCTCAAGAGTTTTGGGCGCCCTAGGCGAAAGTATTGTTTGGCGCCCTCCCCCCCCCCCCCCCCCCACTTTCTAACAGTTCAGTAAAAGGGTACGTTGCTGTCAAGGCTAGAAAAAACTTACATACCACGAAAAAAATTAAATTACAGAAACATTTAAGTTGTTAGTGCTTTTATTTAAATTTTAATAATCACTTAATATTTATTTTCACTCCCTTGTGTGGTTCATTTTTTTATTACTTGTGTACAAACGAAACAAGAAGAGACTAACAGTATCGTAGATGAATTACAATTTTTTTCGCATAATTCTTTGTCACGTTTCTCAGGATATATTGGGATATTACTAATTGTTTTAAGTTCAAATAAAGTTATAAATCGATTCGTCCTATTATGAGATTTGAAGGACTTGTTATTTAATATACTTTAAGATGATTTTTTTTACTTAATTATTTATCACTTTACATAATTTTTGGTAAATAAAATTGTTTGATTTGATAAGTATCTACTACTACGGTAAGCAGATGGAATAAGGGTGTGAGATGCTTGGGGTCATTGGACAGAGTCGAGGGTTTAATCAGTCCATATCCTCCTATCAATTTTACTTACTTTAAAATGTAATTCAATATATTTATTATTTTATTTTTAATTATTATTTTATTATTATATTATTATTTCACTGTATAGTTATTTTATATTATTTATTTTTATTCTTATTATTTGATTATTTGATTATTATTTATTTTTTGTAAAACGCCTTCCTTTTATGAAAAATGGGGCCGCTCAGCGCCCCCTTTGGCGCCCCTCAGGCCCTGGCGCCCTAGGCGGTCGCCTAGTTCGCCTATATGGTAGAGCCGGCCCTGATAAAACTATGGAACCAATCCAAAGCTACCCCTCTAATACTGGCAGCCTCTAATTTATTAATGAGGATTTCATGATTTACCATATCAAATGCTTTTTTAAAATCAACAAAAAGTCCCGTTGTTTTAAATTTGGAATTTAAGCCATGGAAAATAAGTTTGGTTACAGCTAATAGTACACTTTCAGTAGATTTACCTTTAATAAAACCAAATTGCTTATCACTAAAAAAGTTTGATTCACTCAGGAAGCTGTTTAGTCTTATTAACATTATTTTCTCAATTAATTTAGAAAAGACCGAAAGAAGGCTAATTGGTCTGAGGTTATCTAATTGAAAAGAGTTGGGCTTTTTTAAAATAGGTACCACTGAACTTAATTTAAGACTTTCTGGAGAAATGCCTTCACTGAAACTATTATTGATTAGATAGACTAGAACTGGTGCAATGTCTTCAATTATATTTTTTAATAAACAAACAGTAATTTTATCAAAGCCTGTAGATTTTTTATCCTTTAATTTATTAGCAACAGACTTTACTTCGTCTATTGTAGTGGGAACAATAAAGAAGGAATTATTTTGGACATGGGTAGGAAGTGTTTCGGTGGCAATTGTACTTGACTGACCTGACTGTACCGAGATAAGGTGTCTGTTGGTTTCCTGAGCGACCGAGCGCAGCTCCGTTATCAAGTTCAATCCAGTCAATAGATTTGTCCTTACTACAGCCAGTTAAATTGTTGATAATTTTCCATTGTTGGGAAACTTCACCTTTACAGTTCTCTAACTTATTTGAATAAAAACTATTTTTAACAAAATCAATTTCTTTTTTTAAGTTTGTGCGGAATTTAGTAAAATAATTAATAAATACTGTATCGTACGGTCTTCTTTTTGAGATTTTGTACAGTTTTTTTCACTTTTCTATTTTTTTCCGAAGGTTTGATGTGATCCAAGGGCTCAATAACTTAGCTTTTTTCAGTTTGCTATCTACAGTAACCCTTTTATAACTACCATTTTTCACAATATTTAAAATATCGTAAAACTTATCATAACATCTGTTAACATCATTTTCGGCATAAACTTCACTCCAATCAGTGTCTTGCAGTTTAATCTTAACTATACTATTATCGATTGTATATTTTACAGATTTATTATCCGAACAAATATCTGCAGCTGCAGCTGACAAGTTACAAAATTTTAATCCTAGAATACAATGGTCTGCGATGCCTATATCAAACACACCACTAACAAAATTTTTAATAAATCTGTTCCTTACAAAAATATGGTCAATAAGTGTCCTTGAATTGTTAGTAATTCTAGTTGGAACATTTACTAAAGAAACAAACCCATTATTATTTAGTGTACTATTATAAGTGTGGGTTGTTGTATTTTCCTCCAACAAGTTAATATTTATATCTCCAATATAAATTACGTAATTTTTAAGTTCAGAAACAAGTTGTAGTAATTCAAGCAAAAAAGTTTTCTCGTTTACATATTGTAATCTATACAGGCATACCCATAAAGGTTACTTTCCGTCCACCACATACGCACAGAAAGTTAACTTTATGTAATTTTACCGTGCAGCAGCGGGAATAACCTATTTTCTTAGCTCATTTTACGTTTATAAAGTATACTTTCGTGTGTAGAGTAATGAAAAATATGTAACATTGGACATTATAGGTTACAAAGTCAGCTGCTGCGACTACATGGGCACAAGAGTGTGCAGTGGCATACAGGGTACTTATGCCATTCTTTAGCAAAACAATGGCGGGGAAAACTGTGCCAAAATTGAGTATATTTGTTATTTTTGTAGAAAATGATTTGTAAAACATTATTAAGCAGGCACATTATGGCCTAGAGCCTACTTCATACTCTAAAAAAAGTAAACAAAGCTAAAATAACTTTATTTATTAATGATTCTTAGTTTATTTTTACCTCTTGTTATTCCAGAATTTATATTAGTTTCCAAGTTGTAAGGTAAAATTCAACGAACTTGTAATTTTATATTTCAAATAAGTTAAAAATAAAATTTTGCAAATGAGGAACTTTATATATTCTTAAACAATAACTATAAAAATATTGAAAATTTATGGGAAAATAACATATTTTTCACAATATGAGTGCCTATTATTACAAAGAATAGGCCGACCATGTACAATATTTTTTAACAAACAACAAACAATAAATTATATTTAGTATTTTTACTGATAATTTCAAAGCCAATAAAGTTATCAAATGTGAGGTGGAAAGCAAAAAGGGACCTCTTGTCGGCGAAGAAAAATTTTCAGTACGGCCGATATAAGCAATTAGGGTCAAAAATATCGAAACTCGGGTCTCTATCGATTGTTATACCTCATTTATCATAGAACAGGCCTGTATCTGTTAAAATATCGAATCGAAGTTATAAAATGTCGAAATAAATCATTTTGTTAGCCCCTGCATGGCTTGAGAAAAGGGACCTCTTGTCGCTCAATGTTATTTCGCCATAACGACAAGAGGTCCCATTTCCAACATGCACTGCGTAAGCAGACTTTGGTCCAAAAATTGAACTCCTCTGAACTCTAGCGGAATTTTAGAGAACTACAACGAAGTTTGGTGAAAAGAGAACAAAATTTCTCACCAATTTCATTTGGTCCCGACAAGAGGTCCCTTTTTATAAATGATATTTTGGTTACTAAACTTTTTCTTTTCAAGAGACTATTTATACGTAGGGTAATAATAGTTACTAGGACCCGTGTGAACCCGTGTGAATTCGCAAGATTTAATTAAATTATAAATGATCGGCTGCCTTCTATGCGCACATATGTCGTCAATCTACTGAAAAAATACGTTTTCGGAACGATGTAGCGTGCTAGTGTCTCTAATAGCCACACATTAGGATGCGTATTGCAGCATTGTAAGCGATGTTCGTTGTGCACTTCCTTCAAATGGAAAATATGGAAAAAGCAAAAGGTCAGCCATTGCTTGAGGTCAGCCATTGGGTCGAGGCGAAATTGAAGAATATGTACTCTTCTAAGTGGCATATATTTCGGGAAAATAATCAAGTCATGCTCACACTTGGTGGTTCGCTATCGTTTGCTCTAAAAATAATAGCAACATCATTAGAAGTTATGTCGTGTCGGCGCTAATATTCTTTTTGATCTCAGACAATGCGCATTCCGAGTTGTGTATGCTGCTCATCAGGAATATTTTTCAGAACGCAACTCTTCACGTTGAAAATTTGCGCTTAGGGATTAACTTTAACCAAGTGTCTAATCAAGCTGTGCAAGAGTTCATTACTGCAATAGCCGTTGGCTTTGTATAGCATTCTTTCTTGATCACCAATTTTGACGTCCGTCATAGATACAGAGCATATAACGAATGTTCTCCTCACAGTTAATCGATTGATAAATTGTTGCGTACACTTTATACATGAAAAACCCTCCGCCATTGTTTTCTTCAATTTAATAGCTCTTTTGCTTACCGTTGCGAGCACAGAGTTCTTGGAATTAATGTTTTCTTTGCAGTTTCTGCTTTGGTCTATCTGTACCAGTAATGAGGCTTTGAATGTAATGTAAGGCTTTGTCGAGATGTAAGTAGATTTAATTTTTCCTTATGGCAGCGATTATTTTTTCTCGTATGAAGCTTCTGTTTGCACACCTTCCCGTACGTTGTCCCGTCTTGTGTGAACATCTTGCCGTACATTGCCCCGCCTTGTCCGACCGCTATAAAACTTCTTCGTCGACTCGTTCTTATCATGTTTGAAAGAATATAAAGTGTCCGATCACAACAAATTTTCGTTGACTTGTTGTTCCTTTTCAAATAAAAAAAACAGCTGGGCTGAGTTTTAAACTACTTTGATATCTAAATTTTTTTCGTGGTCTGTGATCTATATAGGCTATTTTAAATCCCACACAGCTGATCAGATGTTTATTTGTTTACATATTCGCTTCTGTCAAAATAGTTTACTTTATAATCAATTTTTCACACTTTTTTTGAGTTATATTGCCTAAATTAAAAATCTAAAGACGTTTGACAAATCTGCATATAGAGACACGTGTTTTGATGTATAATATGTTGGGGTAAGTCTTAAAATAAAAAAGTTACAATTTTTTTAACGATATTACGATTTTTTTTAACTTTGTTATTGTGAACAAAGTTAACAATAAAGTAATTAATAATATAGATTTTTATTGTAATAAATGAGCAATTAATTATATATTATTGCTCTTTGAATGCTCAATGATGAGCCAAATTAAATATAAACAGGTATTTTGATTACAAAAAATAGTGTTGGGAATTTTAGTTTTTGTGGCTGCAGCACTGATAGCGATGCAGCCTGTCAGGTGAACCAGTGTTATCGTGGTAGGTAAAGTCTTATCAGTGCGGGTTCTACGGTTGTGATGATAAAAAACTTTATAAAACAATGAGATAACAGTAAAATATTCAGTTTTTAAAAGGGACCTCTTGTCGTTATGGAGAATTACATGTGGCCGACAAGAGGTCCCTTTTCTAGAATATGATTTTTTACGACATGCTTTGATAAAGATATGATTTTCCTGAAAACTACTGTGAGTTAAGACAAAAATTGGCATTCCCTTGAAAGAAGACATTTTAAGCTTTCTTTTGATACCAAAATCATTTCTTAAATAAAAAAAATTTATTTTTTATGCTCATTTGAAATTTTCAAATCGATTTTTCTAAAAATGACCTGTTTCTCTCACGAAATTTCAAAGTCCTATAACTTTACCAAAAAAAATCATGAAACATGGGATTTGCTAGGAATTAATCGCTTTGTCGAGATGTAAGTAGATTTACTTTTCCCTTATGGCAGCTGTATGAAAATCTTGTCTCTTCCTCTTTTTTCTCCTTGAAGATGTAGCGCGCCACATTTCTGACATGGTAATGCCATCCCGCCAAGTGAATGCTGCTGAATCCTTGAATTTGTTAGTGTGATTTTGTCAGTGTAATTTTCCACTAATTGTTCCAGCTCCGCGTATGAAGCTTCCCATACGTTGTCCCGCCGTTTGCGAACATCTTTACGTACATTGCCCCGCCGTGTCCGACCGCTGTAAAACTTCTTCGTCGACTCGTTCTTAGCAAGTTTGAAAGAATATAAAGTGTCTGATCACATCAAATTTCCGTTGTCTTGTTCCTTTTCAAATAAAAAAAAAACAGCTGGGCTGAGTTTTAAACTACTTTGATAACTAAATTTTTTTTCTTGGTCTGTGATCTATAAAGGCTACTTTAAATCCCACACAGCTGATCAGATGTTGTATTTGTTTACATTTTCACTTCTGCCAAAATATTATTTATTTTCTAATCAGTTTTTCACACTGTTTTTAGTTATATTGCCTAAATTAAAAATCTAAAGATGCTTGCTGGAATCTGCACATTGAGACGCGTGTTTTGATGTAAAATATGTAGGGGTAAGTCTTAAAATAAAAAAGCCCTATCCTGAACAAAGTTTCCATGTAGCGTATTAATAATATAGATATGGAACCTAAATAATTTATTTTCAGCGAATTTCCCCCTATAGGGAAGAAGCTATTACCATGCGGCATGGTGAGACTTAAGCCCGGGACCATGTTATTTTTTTGTTTTGAGGTCCCTAGAGCCCAAAAACAACGTTCGTTCATTTTGGTATATATGTATATATATATATATATATGTGTGTGTGTGTGTGTGTGTGTGTGTGTGTGTGTGTGTGTGTGTGTGTGTGTCCGTAGGCGCAATAACTCTCGTAAAAACAGTCCGATCTTGATGAAATTTGGAACAAACATTTATAGCGATATTCATGTCTTTAAGTTCGAAAACCAGCAAGATCGGTACACTCTTAAGGCGTTTTTTTTACTAAATAAAATTTATTTTCAAGATTTAACATATTTCTATTAATTTTAGCGAATTTCCCCTGTAGGAAAGAAGCTATTACGGTAGGTCTCATGGTAAGACCTAAGCCCAAGACCATGATAACTTTTCGTTTTGGGGCCCTCAGAGGCCAAAAACACCATTCGTTCAAATTTCTAGATATATATATCTAGCAAGCAATTTCCAGCAATTTTGCAATTTCTATATATATGCGAGTTAGCATTTTGCATTTAACTTGTGTATATATATATATATATATATATAGATCTATATATATATATATATATATATATATATATATATATATATATGTGTCTGTAAGCACGATAGCGCTCGCAAAAATTGTCTGATCGGAATGAAATTTGGCACAGGTGTGTGAAGTAGTAATTATTCGGATGAGTTCGAAAACCAGCCCGATCGGACCACTGGAAGGGGGGGTAAAGGGGGATTTTATATATCTACCTATCTATCTATCTATCTATCTATCTATCTATCTATATATATATATATATATATATATGTGTCTGTAAGCACGATAGCGGCCGTAAATATGGTCCGATCTTAATGGAATTTGGTACAGACATGTAAAGTGGTAATCGATTGGACGAGTTCGTGAACCAGCCCGATCGGACCATCGGAAGGGGGGGTAAAGGGGGATAAACCCCCCAAAAATGGGTTTTTTGAGTTTTTTACATAGAAAAGTAAAATTAATCAAATTTTGGTTTGCACCATTGAATTCAGCTCGAAAAAACAAACAATTTAGTATTTTGAATCATTGCTCTATGTCTATTGGTTACCGAGATATTGAAAGTGGTACGTTGTCCCAATGTCAACCTTATGGGGAATAAGTAAAATTCTATACCTCGCTTATTTCTCAACATATCTTAATAAAACTTGGTTTGTGGCTTCAACTACATGAAATCTAACGTTTCATAGTCTAAAATCCCCGATATTTCCATTTCCGTGGCAGCAAACCTGCATACTCATTCCCCATGTTATTCTTATGGAGATTACAAAAACATGTCAAATCTCGCCATGTTGGATTGAAATATGTTCTTTTGCATTTGAAATTCGCTGAGTATGCAGGTCTGCTGCAACGTGGGTATCATGTAAATTTAATGGTCAGAATTGAATTCAGCTTAAAAAAATAAACAATGTAGCATTTTGAATTATTACTCTATATTAATCGGTTACTGAGGTATTGGATATGCTAAATGCGGTACATTGCCTTTTGTTTTTCCCGTAAGGACATAAACTATCCAAATTCTGGGATGAATACCCAAATTGTTCATTCAATTTCCCTGAAATGGGATTTAAAAAATTATAATACAAACCACATGATTGAATTTAATTTGTTCATGTGATGGTTTGATTTGTTTTTATTTCTTGGATCTGAGTAGATTGATATGTTTGCTGACATTTATGTACTATAACACCTGCTGTTACCTCCTGTGTCCGCCTCGTTGACCAAAAAAAATGGCATGAGACCCGTCATCTATAAGTAGAAGTCTTCTTATTCTATTTCAGTCTTATTTCAGTCTTGCATCAGTCTTCAAGATGTTGTCAATCAGGTAAAATGATAAAAGGGTAGGTGATGGTATTTGGACAAGAAATTGAAAAAGGATGGAGTGAAAATGGAAGTGAGATTGTAAGAGATTTATAGATGCTGTGGCAGGTCATAGTAGCATTTTTCTATAAGATATTCTTTAACTTGTTCTTAAAACTATTAAGATTTACTATTTCTTTTATGGTTACATTTATTAACATTTATTATTTTACTATCAACATTTATTAACCAGTATACATTTATTAAAAATTATCAGAATATGAATAATTATTGAGATGTAAGATCATGAGTGATAACATTTTCTTTAATTAGATTAATATTTATATAAAATATTCAAAACAAAAACTTCCCTATCTTATGTAGAATATTCCCACATAATATACAAAATAAATCCTTTAGAAATTAACTGAGTATGCAAGTTTGCTGCAACAAGTGTATTTAAATTTTAAGATGAATCGTATGTTTGGATTTAATTTTTTCATGTGATTATTTTATTTGTTTTTATTTTGACTGATTTTAAATCATTGTCTGTTTGCTTACAATTTTATACTATAACAAGGATACACTTGACTTACCTATATTAATATTAGACTAATAAGAATAATAAGAAGCGTATTGCTGGAATAGACACCAATGTGATTCCCATGACTATTTCCCTTATATCTAAAGCTCTTGAATTGTTGTGTAATATACTTTTTGCATTAATTACATAAAATGTTTGAAACATTTTCCCTTACATAAATTTAATAAGCTCCCATATAAAAATTAATTCTTTACAAATTCGCTGAGTACGCAGGTTTGCTGTGACGGGTGTATTATGTATTATTACCACGAGATTGCAATTTCACCGTTTGCTTATCCTTCAAACCTTTCCTTTATGCAGACATTCCCTTCCCTGTACTGATATGGTGGCACCCCACATCCTTTTGCCGACGTGCATGGCGCAGTGGTGTATTCAAAAAGTTCGGTCAACTGACCTGCTACATCACCGCGGTTGAACAGTTTAGCAGCCATCCCAATTTCCAGGTAACTCTCTACTAGTAGTATGTAAATAATAAGCCTTTTCAATGTGGAGAAGCTTAAAGTCGGATGAAATCTATTTTCTCTATTTTAACCTCTGTGTTTGCACCAGAGGTGACAGACCCTGTAATAGTATGGTGGGCCCCTCCCGGAGGTATCAGACGCTTTGGCACTTGGAGTCGTTGTGGCAGCCTGTCTTGTCTCTTCACTGACCTCACTCAGTTTCGTCACCATCCAAACTTTAAGGTATAGAACACAATAAAGTTAACCATTGCACAGACTTCCGCAAAAACTTTTTCAGTGATCACAATTAATTGCTATATTCCCTATTGTAAGCTTTATTTCAACTAAAGATCAGTCAAAGATAATCGTGATCAATCCTAATTTAATTTAACAAACTTTTCCTTCAAATTTAATCAAATTAGCAGCTAAATTTACTATCTACCTTTTCTTGATGAAACAAGCCAAAACCATTTTGGTTGTCTAAATTCAACTCAAAGTAAAAAAAACTTGTATTTAAATTATTTGAAATCTTTTATAATTTTTTTTTAAAATCCAAACATTTTCTTAGAAACAGTAAAGAGTTGTTAAATTTTGATGTAATCGCAGTCACCAAGGCCTCAAAACAAAAGTAAAAAATTAATTGATTGACTCTTACAGTTGGAGCATTTAATCTTAAAAAGTCTCTCCTTTATTATCTCATAGACTTCTTCTTTTTATGTAACTTGTAAAAGTTGAGTCTCCATGAATGCTAAGCATGCATGTATGTGGTGTGTTGCAGGGTTACTTGTTCTATGGGACGCACATCAACTGGACGAGTCTGCCGCTGCCGCGCAATGCCGATGTGTTCTGGGCGCTGCTGCACGAGGAGTCTCCCCGCAACAACGCGCCGCTGAGCCACGCGCCCGTCCTCTCCCTGTTCAACTACACGTCCACGTTCAGCCGCCACAGCCACGTGCCCCTCACCACACAGTTCCTGGCCAGCATCGATCTGCTCACAGGTGCGTCATCACCCATAGTCCGGTAAAAGTTATTGTTACTACAATAAACACTCCTGTTTATCTTAACCCTGCTTATCTTAACCCTGCATTTTTCAAGACTAAAACCAATTTTGTAGTTAAGACTTTGGAGTAGATTTTTTTTTAGGTTTTATTTTGGGTCTAAACCTATTCAAAATCAAAATTACTCAGCAAAAACCTGAATGTTACGAATGGAAAAAACAGAAATACCGCCGGCATAACATTCACGGATCTAACCAGGCCTGCCGAGAGGGGGGGGGGGGGCCAGCGGGGGCATTGTCCAGGGGCCCGGGCCTGCAAGGGACTCGGGTCCGGGCCGGGCCTAGTCTAAAATGTAGTATGCAGTATGTAGTTATAACATTATAATATAATAGAGAATATTGCTGAAGGTATTTTTCAATAATTTTACAATTCATGTTTTATTTTAAATAAAATATGTTTAACGCCTTCTTAAGTTTTATTGATGATAATTGTTACAAAAGTTTTAATTTTAAGGCTTATTGCGTAAGCTGTGGGGCACTGGCACTGATATGATATTATTACCGACCGCGACGCACGACGGGTGACGGACGCTTCGAGTCGTAGGATTGTGTAGCCGCCACAGGCAATTTCAGCCTGAGGGAAAAAAGGGAAATTTCGGGCTTTGGCGAGGGAGAAACTGTTGAAGCGACAGTTTCTTTACCCCAATGTTTGTGTGGCATTAAGAATTTTTTTGACATTACCTGTTCCAGTTGCTGGGGCCCAAAGAGTTTTCAGTAGTTTGAGTCGGATCAAAAACTTAAGTCGTTCTACAATGGGACAAGAAAGACTGTGTTGCCTTACAACACTTGCTATGGAAAGTGATCTAGCACGGCAAATTGACTTTTGTGAAATTTTTGAAGAGTTTGCAAACAAGAAAGCGAGAAAAATAAACTTTTAGGAAAATGAAAGTTAGGCAAACTCATTTTAATAGGCAATTTAGTAGGTAACTCACAACATTAGGCAATTCTCCTTACTGTACTGTATGTAGGGAATGAGTAATAATTGTTTATTCGTTTTATCTGTATACATATTACCGTATGCATTAAAGGTAATATATGTAATTGTTTACTCGTAGACCAACTGTTAATAAACTTGTAACTAGTTTTAATTTTTAAATTGTGCCTTAATCATGCCTTGAACCTTTGTATTAAGATATTTAATTTACCATGAAATTATAACCTAGTAGCTCTTAGTGGGTTTCTTCGACCTAGCTTGGCGTTGGCTTGGGATTGGACTACCGGGCGCTCGGTAACCCGCAGTGAACGTGTTAACTAAGAACAGTAAAAAGTATTTAAGTATGAAAATATAGATATCTTTAACTAGCTTTTTATTTCAAAAGCGAGAGATCTTTAAATAACAGATCTCTTTTGAAAAAGAAAAGAAAACAAAAGTCTTTTATGGCCTCAACTTAAAAAAGTATTTAAAATCTGAGATAGTGTGATTAGTGCTATTAATACACCGCGCCGGCGCCATTGAGTTGGGGGGGGGGAGTGGAGTGGGCCGTGGCACAATTGCCCAGGGGCCCGAGATTTCTCTCTGCGGACCTGGATCTAACAGCAACACAGTTGAGGCAGCATTGGCTTTTGTTGAAAAACAGGAAGAGCTCACTCCTCACAACTTTTTAGTTGGAAAGCTTTTTGTCATCAAAAGTAAGAGAAGTGGCAGCAGATATGTGAGATGGCTGCCGGTTGTCAGGTTCTGCAAGAGAGCTGGGATTAATTGCCCACTCTGCAAAGCTCTACTTCATAAAGCAGATATTGCTGATTTTAATGAGAAAAAATCAAGCTGAATAGAACGAAACATTGAAACTTTAAGTGGCATTTATTTGGCAACTTCAAAGAATGTTAAGTAGATAAATTAATAAAAATGTATATTTCCTTTTGTCTAGTTAAGGTATACTGAATACCTTAAACCCCCTATCTTTGCCTTAAGTATGAAAAAAAACTTAAGTACTCTGTATCAATTCAGGTAAAATCAGATTTAAATCATCCTTTTCTCTTTCAACTTTTTTTATCTTTCATTGTTAAGTAAATCCTACTGATAACAAACAGTTTCAAGTAACTTAAAATCCTCTGAACACAGAATAGTATGTAGTATATGTGTTGTCTTTATATTAATAGACAAGCATTTTTTCCATAAGGTTTTTTTACTCCTTTTTTCTCAGCCAGTGTGCATCGTAGCGAAAATCTAAGCACACTGATAGAACTGTATTTTCCTGTAGATGTGCAGAATCCCATTGAAATTTATATTAGTCTTTTAGACAAGTAGAAAATTGAATTTAAAATTTCAGAAAAATTAACATTGGTCTTATGAGTTGCTGTTTTGGTGATAGAAAAACAAAACAGAACTGTGCTTTTGTCATCATATGTAGCTGTTGTCACATGCTATTTTTCGTAGAGTAAAGATTAGATGTAGAAATATTATGTGAGGGCAAAAAGTGGGCAAAAATTTACGCTGTTTTTTTTCTGTCATCTGATGAGATATAAAACCCAAACAATAATAAGTTTTTATCAAGCAATAAACAAATGTAAGGAATTCATTAATGACACGAGTTAGTATTTGTTCAGTAAAAAATCCAAACAAACTATTATTTTTAAACAATTTCAAGCCACATATTTTATTGGGGCATGGAGTAAAAATATAGTATTTGATTGATCCAGGGCTATTTAGAGATGAGGTACCTGTCTTATTAAGAATGATTAAGAAATGATTAATGATTAAGATTGAATGTGTTTCAAATAAAGTTTGCTCACTTTAATAAGATTAAGAGATAAAAATTAGCTGATAAAAAGGGAAGAAAAAAGAACATGAAGTTAAGTCTCTACCATCTAATGTACTGACGTGCAACTGCAGTACAGATGGACATTACATTCAAATTGTGTGTTTTATTGGTAGAGAATGTGTAAAATATGTGTAATATTTTAGTGATAATGATAGGGAGAGAGGGAAGTAGGGGAAAATGTCCTAAGGGCAAGGAAGGAGGGAAAAAGTTTTGAAGGGGAGTTTTAGGTCTCAAATAATAACTAGGCACATAAAATGTTAGGTGTTATTATTTCAGACCTAAAAGGTAGGAAAGGAGGGACGAGAGATGGTAAGAAGAGGATGAAGGAGAAAAGGGGTGAAAAGTAGAAAGAAGGTTGAAAGGAAGGAAGTACATAGAGATTAAGGGAAGGAATTAATGGAGGGAACTGTAGTAAGGGGTGTATGGGATAAACTGATTTGATGACTGAATTTTTACCGTCCTCTGAATCAATAACCAGCTCAGTGTTAAAGAAATAAACATGGAATCTTAATATTGTACAATACTAATTACTAAAAACCATGTCATAAATATGTGCCAGTGGCGAGGCAAAACAATTAGTCAAAGATTGAGTCTTCCTCTTTTGCTTTTGCTTCCCATTTGGTTCTATTATGTGTTTACGTGGAAAATGTGTACTAAATGAAATGTATTGTGAAACGCATTGGTGTATGCAAAGTTCAAAATTAGCTATCCCTATTTCTTGATTTTAAAAATTGGTCGAATTTTCGACCACTGGCGATCTCTAGGTTAGCATAAAAAGCTTACACTTTTTGATACAGCTTACCCACTTGGTGAGTATGAACAAGATACCAGTAGAAGTATTTTGGTCCGAAAAACCAACTTTGAATTTGTGTAGAACACCCCCACATCAGCCATTAAATTCATAAATTACTCTATTACTCCAATGAAAGTATTCTGATCTTGAAAAATTTGTTTTGTTTGAAAGTTATTTTTAAATTAAACCTTTTTGTATTTCTTTCTACAGTTAACAGTTTTTATTTTATATTTTGAAAAATTAAATTTCCTGTCAAATTTCACAAGAAAGTCTAATTCCTCAAAATAATTCGTTTTGAGGGGCTTAAACCCCCCCCCCCCCCCCATAGCCCTATGCCCTTGCTAAGTGTACCCCCCCTACGCTTCAGCCCCACGTAACATGTTCTTTAGGTTGAAAACTTTTACGCACAGAAATGTTATTACAATTGGTTAAATATCATCAAAATAATGGCCTCAAAAAGATATATGCACAGGCCATTTTCCGAGTTTGCCTTGTTATATCGGTATTTTTTGGAGTACAAAGATACAATTGAGGTGAAACCCAAATAAAAGTAGAGAAAAATAACTAACGAACCAAGAAAAATCCATCTTAATAGTATAATTTTATGACGTTTTCATATATTTTGAAGGGCCATAAGGTTTTTTTGGTCACCCCATGTTAAGCATAGGGCACACAAACAGACCCTTACTTTTTCCGTGATAAAAACTTTATCCGTCTTTAGAATTGAATAACAATTCTTGAAAATGTTCAACATAAACATCTTATTGATGTAACGTTAAAAAATCTTAAATAAATAATCACCAAACAGTATTTAAAATACTTTTTTCAGTGACTTTTAGTGGTAAAATTAAGCCTTGCCACCAGCGCCCCTGTGAAATTCAGAGCAAGCATGGCTAAGATTAAGCCTTACTGCTAGCGCTCCTTGTGGAATTCGGCTCAAGTGTGGCTGGCGCTAAGTACACGTATTTGCGAAAATATACTAATCTCTTGGAATTAAACCACTAAAAATAATTTTCATTTGAGATATTTTTATGTTAAATCTTTAAAATGTTTATACTGAACACTTAAAAATAAATTAAATGAATTGAAGTTATTTTAAATTTTTTTCAGCGTTTTAATTAGAGAGATTTGAAGCAGTTACGTATAGTCAGCACCAGCCACGGCTGCTCCGTATTCCAGAGACTTGCAAGGCTTAATCTTACCACTAAAAGTCATTAAAAAACTATTTTAAATACTGTTTGGCGATTATTTATTTAGGATTTTTAATGTTATATCAATAAAATGTTTATTTTGAACATTTTCAAGAATTTTTATTCAATTCTACTAATAAGTAATGTTTTTACTATAGAAAAAATCAGAGCCTGTTCTTTTGCCTTATGCTTAACATTGGCGAACAAAGACATCTGTTGGCCCTTCAAAATTATGAGAATATAAAATTATACTATTATGATTGATTTTCCTTGGTTCTCTAGTTATTTTTCTGTAATTTTTTTATGCCTTTATACTCCAAGATATAGGTACCGAAAAAACAAGGAAAACTTGGAAGACGGCCAGTGTGTATATCTTTTAAGGCCTTTGCTTTGATAATGAATGAATGATTGAATTAAAACTTAATTTATTCCTCCAATTACATAATACAGTGATACATAAAGGATATATACTATTTATAATCATACTAAATATAGATAAAACAAAAATATGGAAAAAGCCCACATAGGCATCAGAGCCTGTGCGTGAGCTCAAAAAAATGTACATATACAGGGTGATTCAGACCACCCGTCCACATATTGTAAGGGGAGAACAGTTTAACCCCATAAGCGCGGAGTAATTTGCTCCCCGCGTGATCAGTAGTGCGCAGTTTAATTAAACGATCAACACCAACACGCGGGGTTTCGTCTCAATGCGACGAACGCGATACTGCAGAACTCGTGGCGTGGACGTAGTGCCAGAAAAATCCACTAGAGTGCAGCACCCAACGGTCTGCCATTCATCAGGGTCAACTGTACAGTCGTAGAAAGAAAATACCCCCGTTGCAGCAGACCTGCATACTCAGCGAATTTCAAATGCAAAACAACATATTTCAATCCAACCTAGCGAGATTTGACATATTTTTGTAAGCTCCATAAGAATAACATGGGGAATGAGTATGCAGGTTTGCTGCTACTGGTATATTAAAATTGGGTGGTTTTAATTCAATATTTAGTAGATCTGAACTAGAAGAAGCCATTTACCAAGTTTTATCAAGATATGTTGAGAAATAAGCGAGACAAAGAATTTTAATCATTTCCCATAAGGTTATATTTTAAACGGTTTTGAAAATAAACAAGTAGTAGGATCAAGCCTTTTAGACCTAAGCAAAGCCTTTGATACTGTTTCACATGTCATTTTATGTAAAAAATTAGAGTTTTATGGAATAAAAGGTAAAGAGCTTAGACTAATAGAAAGCTATTTGAATAGTAGAAAACAAATGGTTTCTACAAACAAATGTAAATGGATTAAATTCTGAATTTGCAGATGTAATGCAGCAGTGCCTCAGGGTTCAGTTTTTGGCCCATTCCTTTTAATTATATTTATGAATGATTTTAGCTATAACATGTCGTCATTTTCCGTGTTGTATGCAGATGATACTACCTTGATTCATTCTGATAAGGATATTGAAAGTGTTATGATAAAGCTCAATGAGGAGGTTGATCAAGCTGTAAGGTGCCTTTTTGCAGGGGGGGGGGGGGTAAAAGTAAACGACTATACTGGTAAACAAACGCTACTCAACTCACCCGTACGTCTGGGCCTATAACCTATAGGCACCGAGGCCTAGGACCACCCCAAGTATGTACAACACTGAATTACCACTTACGAAATATCCTGGGTAATAACTCATTTACCAAATTACTGTACGCTATAAAATCACTTTAATTACGTTGACAATGACAGCTATAATTTACTACAGACCACTAAACACTTTGCTTCGTCTTGCATCACCCAAACATAACTCCGTAGCGTTTGTTGACGATCATTGAGGGTAGCCATGTTGAGGCTTCTTTTCTCCGACTGGCTACCCAGCGATCAGCCGTTTCTTACGTCACGGGGTGAACAGCTGACTACCCCTACTTTGGGAAATCCAGGAGGGGAGAGGACCCGGACTGGGCTCCTCGTGGCGATTATTCGTTGACTAGCCGCCGAGACGGACACGACTTGAGACACGACTCGAAGCGACGACGGTCAAACACGATACGGAGGTACGATTCCCTCGCCATTTACGTTTCGTTGCTTAACGTTTACCGTTACTAACACGTTTATCGACCCGACTCACGGGAATATTCCGATAGAGACGAAATTACGGACTTTTAGACGACTTTACGTCCTCACGAACCTGTCCGAGTTTGTCGTAGGCGATTATTCTCGAATAGACGCATAGATTAATTCATGTTCTTGTTAGGCCTAGCCTTTCTCACCTTCACAAAAATATCGTAGCATTAAATACTAGACGATTTAGTCGCATTTACTCAGTGCAGTAACTTAATTTCTCGTCTACTCCGTACTTGCACTCACGTCGCGACAAGTTACGGAGCACGTGCTACGCCACGGCAACCCAATTAATAAACTTTTAATTGGGTGACGCACTGAGCGGTTACGAACAACGTTCGGTTAGGCCTTACGCCTACGAATAAACCCCGGAAAGATTTATTTATATTTTTCACGATTTCCTTGAAGAGTCACGGGTCACGCTACGGCTTTAAGCCTAGCACGTGGTAACCCAAAACGTGTTGGGTGAGCCTCTTGTTCATAGTAACCCTTTATCAAGTGAGGGTGTGAGCAGGGGCTAACGTTAGAGCGATTCTTCGCGCGACTTAGACGTTCCGTATCTCTAGGCAAAATTATTCACTTTCACGAGGGCGAGGATGAGGCAACTCGTTCTTTGAACTGTATCGTTACATCCGGTTGCTCTGAGCCCTGCGTGAAGTAGTTGCGAGAGTTGCCCCACGATTATTTTTCCGGAGACTACAACGAACCCTGGAATTAGCTCCTTCTGAGCGATTCCGAGGCATCCTCACGGTGACTAATTTCTCGGGGTAGGAGATCACGTGGTTATTTCCTTTGACCCCCGAAAATTACGTCACAAAGCAAAGATTTGGTTTTCAGCAAATAGATTAAGTATGAATAATAATAAAACTGAGCACATAATTTTCTCTTTAAAAAATCATGGTGATGTAGACGAGGACTTATTTAAACCTGTCAAACTCCTTGGGATATTTTTAGATAGTAAATTGGGTTGGGTTGATCATGTAAATAATGTTTGTAAAAAATTAGCTAGAGTTACTTTTCTTTTGAGAAAGCTAAAAACTTGTGTTAGTCTTGAAGTTCTTATCATGGTTTATTTTGGTCTTTTCCATAGTTATTTGACCTATGGTGTTCGTTTATGGGGCAATTCAAGTTCAGCAAAAAAAGCTTTCACTTGGCAAAAGAAGGTGTTAAGAATAATAGCAGGGGTAACATCAACTGAATCTTCCAGATCAATTTTTCCCCAATTTAATATAATGACACTTAATAGGCTGCCCATTACTGTCAGGTCACTACCACCAAAGAAATTTTCAACAATCATTTCCAATTGGCTCAACAAAAAGGCATTTTATACCCTGGAAGAGTATTTTAACTGTGATTTGGAAGACTTTCATTAGAGTAAGATATGCTTGTTATGATATGTTGTCTGCTGTATTGTTTATTGTTAAGTTTTTGGACTTATTGAATGTACTTTGACGATGCCTATTGTAAACTTGTTTTATTTAATGGCAAATAAAATTCTGATTCTGATTCTGTTAACATTGGGACAACGTACTGTGTTTACCACTTTTAATATCTCGGCAACCAATGGACATAGAGCTGTGATTCAAAATACTAAATTGTTTGTTTTTTTGAGCTGAATTCAATGGTGCTAATAAAAATTTGATGATTTTTATTTTTACATGTAAAAAACTCAAAAAACACATTTTTGGGGGGGTTTATTCCCCTTTACCCCCCCTTCCGGTAGTCCGATCGGGCTGGTTTACGAAGTCGTCCGAATAATTACTATTTTACACGTCCATGCCAAATTTCATCAAGATCGGACCACTTTTACGCGAGTTATCGTGCTTAAAGACACATATATATATATACAGAGGAACCTGGATAATTCGAACCTCAAGGGACCAGCCAAAAACTTCGAATTATCCATAAATTCGAATTAAAGAAGTTCTAAAGAATGAGGCCAAAACATTAAAACTTCACATTGTGAATTTAACCTCTATATCAAATTGACACTCTAAGAGAATAAATTCATCAACAAACGCTAATTATAAGGGTTCAAAAACAGTAATCATAAAACAGAAATAACAACCCCAAAGTATAAACTAAGTACGACGCTACGTACGACAATACAAAGAAACATTTCTGATAGAAAAAATACAGTACCTTCTGCTACTTCTGAACTTGATACAGGCTACCAACCTAACTTCGTGTAACATTGACAATTACACGCTCATTGACTGTCCGCCAAAGTGAGTGTTTTATAGGTCCGAGATTTTGTCGACATGGTCACTACACTTATTTAATGTTACGTAAAAACTTTTAAACACTTAAAAACAAGACTTTGCACAATTAAAAAAAAACACTTTGTTTGAAGGACGATCGAAAACAACGGAATGCTGCACTGGAATTCGGAAGTTAGTTTGGCTGGTGGGGGTGGGAAGGGGGTCGCAGTGTTGAGTAGCCTTTGTGTCGACATAGAAAACTGCGCATCAGGTCTGGCGCATGGCTCGTCTGCCGGGAGCCGTTCTGCACAGAATCAAGCGTGAAAAGACTAGTGGCGCTGCCACGGCGAGCGCAACCCTTTTCCGAGCCCAGTCAGCGTTCTGTACTGTTTTAATTTACATTATTGGTGTCGAGTTACAAGCGATGTTGGGGCAGGGTGGGAGCCTGGGAGGTGGAAGGGATGAGTCATTTGACCATAACCTGACACGCCATAGGTCTGACGTTAATTTTTTATTGAACGTAGTAGTAAAATGTGTTTTCTAATGAATTTGTAACTATTTTCAGTCGTGGAATGAAATTGATGTACCTTAATTTGGCACTTAAAAAATTCAAATTATCCAAAATAAATTCGAATTATCCATGATTTTTTAGCATTGTTTAGATACAAAATGCCAGGGACCAAAAAAAATATTCGAATTAAAGAGGATTTCGAATTATACAAGTTCGAATTATCCAGGTTCCACTGTATATTTATGAATATGAACGAATATTTTTTTTGCTTCTGGGGACCCCAAAATGAAAAGTTAACATGGTTTCGAGCTTAGGTCTTACCATGAGACCTACTGTAGCTTATTCCTTTAAGGAAATTCGCTAAAAACCTAGCAGAACGGTTGTACCAACAAAATAACGAAATAAATCAGCTGAGAACGTCAAATCTGAGTAAACTCGGGCGTCACGCGTAAAAACACTTGGATGTTCCACGAGATATCTCGTGCGTCGCGCTTAAGTGCACAGAACACTACCACGAGCTAACTCGTGCGTCGCGGTTAAAAGGTTATCGTAGAAACGCCTAGTAAAATTATTCCCCACTAATTTGCGTATGAAGAATTCATTCAAAATATTTTCATCGCGATTTATCTACAGGGTGTTCCAGAAATGAAGGTCATGAGTTTGAATCTCTAAATTTTCCAATGTGAACCTATAGCAAATTTGACTTCATTTTAAAGGTCTTATGAAAAGAAATATTTTGGTGGAAACAGAACTAAATTATCTCAATCTGTTTCAAAATGGCGGCCATTTTTGTGAAAATTTTCGATATTTACGGAAACCCCTGTATTTTCTAAACCATTAAATATTTTTCAGTTTTGATTCTAAATCCTTAATCCTTAGTAACTCAGCTTTACTACAATATGTCACATGACAATGTTTTGATAATATCCAATTTTCAGAAAAAATGTATTTTTTTTTTAAATGTTGGTAGCCCTGAAAATAAAAAAATTCAAATAGCAACATATGCCAAAAAGCATATCATTTTAAAGGCCTTCAAAATTCCTACAACTTTGTAATTTACACAAATCTTTTTTTGTTTTTTTTAGTTATGGACAAAAAACTCCATTTTCCCACATAAAGTGCATGTTATTTGCATGTCCATAGCAAACGGTCTATGGGTACCCTGTGGTAATATGTACTGCATAAATAACATGCACTTCATATGGAAAAAGTTAGTTTTTAGCGAATTTCCTTAAAGGAATAAGCTATTACGGTAGTACTCATGGTAAGACCTAAGTCCGAGACCATGTTTATTTTTCATTTTGGGGTCCCCAGAAGCAAAAAACACCATTCGTTCGAATTTATATATATATATATACAGGGTGTCTGTAAAGTCCGTCACCAAACGCCATAACTTTGTTTATTGGGTCAAAATAAGCAAAAAAGTTCATGTGAAGGTATGTCCTAAAATGCATATTTACCCAGATATCCGCCATTTTGTATTTTTCACAAAATATTTTTTATCTCCGAAGTTTGTGAATCGATTTTTTTGAAACTTGGTATGTACCTATAACTAGTCAAGGTTAGTTTATGAAAAAATAATCAGCATGATCGAATTGTAAATTTCAAAATGGCGGCCGTTTGAAACCTTTAATTTGAAATATCGGAAAAACGTTACGTAGTACAAAAAAATATGAAGAATTAAAATTTTTAGAAAATTTAATTTCCTGTCTATTGACACCAGAATTATGAAAATCAGTTAATAAATAACTGAGTTATGGTCAAATTTATCTACTGAGGCAGCGTAATTGACCTATGTCAGCGCATGAACAATGGGCCATTCTCCTTCCAATTTATGCTGCCTCTTTGGATAAATTCGACCATAACTCAGTTATTTATTGACCGATTTTCATAATTCTGGTGTCATTAGACTGGAAATTAAATTTTCTAAAACTTTTAATTCTTCATATTTTTTTGTACTACGTAACGTTTTTCCGATATTTCAAATTAAAGGTTTCAAACGGCCGCCATTTTGAAATTTATTATTCAATCATGCTGATTATTTTTTCATAAACTGACCTTGACTAGTTATAGGTACATACTAAGTTTCAAAAAAATCGATTCACAAACTTTGGAGATAAAAAATATTTTGTGAAAAATACAAAATGGCGGATATCTGGGTAAATATGCATTTTAGGACATACCTTCACGGAACTTTTTTGCTTATTTTGACCCAATAAACCAATTTATGGAGTTTGGTGGCGGACTTAACAGACACCCTGTATATATATATATATATATATATATATATATATATATATGTCTGTTAATACGATAGCGGCCGTAAATATGGTCCGATCTTAATGAAATTTGGTACAGACGTGTAAAGTGGTAATCACTCGGACGAGTTCGTGAACCAGCCCG
The DNA here is from genome assembly GCA_035578135.1 of Flexamia atlantica. Taxonomy (NCBI): domain Eukaryota; kingdom Metazoa; phylum Arthropoda; class Insecta; order Hemiptera; family Cicadellidae; genus Flexamia; species Flexamia atlantica. The sequence goes on along the minus strand of JAQJVK010000001.1, from coordinate 79,479,059 downwards.
ATCGGACCACCGGAAGAGGGTGTAAAGGGGGGTAAACCCCCCCAAAAGTGGGTTTTTTGAGTTTTTCACATAGAAAAATGAAGTTTATCAAATTTGTGTTGGCACCATTGAATTCAGCTCAAAAAAACAAACAATTTAGTATTTTGAATCACTGCTCTATGTCCATTGGTTACCGAGATATTGAAAGTGGTAAACACAGTACGTTGTCTCAATGTTAACCTTATGGGAAATAAGTAAAATTCTATATCTCGCTTATTTCTCAACATATCTTGATAAAACTTGGTAAATGGCTTCTTCTAGTTCAAATCTACTAAATATTGAATTAAAACCAACCAGTTTAAACATCCCTGTAGCAGCAAACCTGCATACTCATTCCCCATGTTATTCTTATGGAGCTTACAAAAAACATGTCAAATCTCGCTATGTTGGCTTAACATTTTTGTTTTGCATTTGAAATTCGCTGAGTATGCAGGTCTGCTGCAACGGGGGTATTTGTCCATAAGTAAAAAAACTAAAAAGGAGAGAATATTTGTTTACATTCCAAAGTTTTAGGAATTTTGAAGGCCTTTAAAACGATATGCTTTTTGGCATATGTTGCTATTTGAATTTTTTTATTTTCAGGGCTACCAACATTTTCAAAAAATAAATTTTTTCTTAAAATTGGATATTATCAAAACATTGTCATGTGACATATCGTAGTAAAGCTGAGTTACCAAGGATTAAGGATTTCGAATCAGAACTGAATATCATTTAATGGTTTAGAAAATACAGGGGTTTCCGTAAATATCGAAGATTTTCACAAAAATGGCCGCCATTTTGAAACAGATTGAGATGATTTAGTTCTGTTTCCACCAAAATGTTTCTTTTAACAAGACCTTTAAAATGAAGTAAAATTTGCTATATGTTCACATAAGAAAATTTTGAGATTCGAACTCATGACCTTCATTTCTGGAACACCCTGTAGATAAATCGCGATGAAAATATTTTGAATGAATTCTTCATACGCCAATTAGTGGGGAATAATTTTATTTTGCGTTTCTACGTTAAACCGTTCTCCCGTTACAATAGGTGGATGAGTGGTCTGACTCACCCTGTATAAGATGGAAAGCAATTTGTATCTTAGGACTCAACTGAAATGGTTAATTTAATAAAGTGGCTTTGGTTATTTAGGTATCTATTTTTATCATATTTCCAGGCTTTACAGGCCAATCACTAAAAATTTAAAAAAAATTTAATGAAAAAATAAATGCAAAACAATGCTGATTAAGAAACTTAAGTAGATACTCCAAAGAATGGGAGGACAGGGGTTTTAAGAGAGTAGGGTCAGGTCCGCCCGTCTGCCGACGATAAGAGATTCATCTTCTTCAAAACTAAGCGATAATAAAAATGTCCTTATTCTATTTTTTTAAATCGAAGGTGTTGGCAGAGAAAGAAAATTAGAGTTTGGAAAACGTTTGCACATAATAACAGAGAGAGTTTGAGCAATATAAAATGGATTTGTTGTTAAAATTGATTTTTAAGCTGAAGAGAATTTATTCCATCATTTTGAGCTAAACAAGTATGGTGAGAATGAGTGGCCTGAGAAAAAATGTTGCCATATTTTTTTAAAATATGAACTAATAAGGTTTTAATAAAAATATGTTTAATAGGTAGGATTTGGGACTCAATAAAAAGAGCGTCAGAAGGGTACCTTTTAGTATTTTTGAAAGCTGTCTGTAAAATAGCTTTTTGACACACATTTATTGGCTGAGGTACCACACATTTATAGGCTAATAGGTTACCAGTTGGAATAAAATTTATGTGTGTAAATGTTTTCAGCCTAAAGAAAATAATTACGTTTAGCTGTGAGTTTTTTTAAGCCCCTCAGAACGTTTCTTTTAAGTAATTAAGACTTTCTCTTGGAATTAAATGAGAAATTGGTTTTTAAAATATAAAATGAAAGGTTACAAAGAAACCGTTTCATAAAATGGAAGAAATGATCGATACAAAAAAGTTCAATTCAAAAATAACTTTTAATAGAAAAAAGTTTATCAAGTTCGGAATACTATTACTGTAGTTATAGTGAGCAGTTTATGAATAATTTGATGGTGGCATCTTTGATTGCTGATATGGGGGTGTTCTACACAAATTCAAGATCGGTTCTTGGGACAAAAATACTTGAACTTATATCTTCTATACACTCACCAAGTGACTAAGCTGTATCTAGGATTGTAAGGTTTTGATGAAAATCAAAGTTAAGAACACATACTAGAATTGGGGTATGCTCAAAAAGTTTGGCCTAGGGCCTCATTGTTTGTAAATCTGCCACTGCAAAAGGCTTTATAAAAACATGTTTTTCCAGACATGAATTTTTTTGAGACCATTGAAGCCAAGAATGGTTACCAAAGAAATGAGTCTTGGTTGTTGGCACCAGTAATTTACATCCAGAGTGATTGCAGCACTCCTATCAACAGGGACTCTTATGTGGTTGAGCTGGGCAAGCATATACGAATTGACTCCTATGGAAGTTGCTTACACAACAGGAGTCTACCCCCACAGTAAGTACCTAATTGCAAGTTGTGTCAATTCTTCCACATCTCATGAGAAAATGTGTTCATTAAAAGTTTTAGGTTATACGTTGTTTTCACTGAAAATTCACATAAACTACAACAAGTCAACAGAATACCAGTGTATCTGCATATTGACAGTTATCCGAATCAATTTACAATATTGTTACATTTTAAAATACATCTGATTTTTTGTTTATGCTGATTGAAAAATACTCTTAGGATGCTGAATCATTGGTTAAATTACTTACTATGAAGTAATGTCTTCCAATAAATTCATTTATGATAACATTTTATTTACTGAGTCATCATAAGTGCCTATTGTTAGGCATGCCATATTTTCAAGCGGACAAACCGGGAAAACTAACCAAGGATGCTCCAGTGTATGACACACTGGTGGGGTTTGGGGGGTATGGCATACCCCCCAAGGCGAGGGGGGTCCTCCCCCGGAAATTTTGGAGGAAAAGGGTTAATTTTAGTTGATTTTTGCAGTAAAAATTAACTTCAAGCAGACTTATTTTGTGTCCAGATTATTGAGTCAAACTAATAAGTTTTAGGTAAATATACTGAGGTAAAATTTACTTTTGAACAAACTAATAATCTGGTAAAAATTTATAACAGTTATAGAGCAAAATTGTGAATTTTAATAATTTGACAAATTTTTTTTTGTGTTTTGACAATGCAATTTTAGCGAATTTCCTTAAAGGAATAAGCTATTACGGTAGTACTCATGGTAAGACCTAAGCCCGAGACCATGTTAACTTTTCATTTTGGGGTCCCCAGAAGCAAAAAACACCATTCGTTCGAATTTTGATATATATATCTATATATATATATATATATATATATATATCTGTTAACACGATAGCGGCCGTAAATATGGTCCGATCTTAATGAAATTTGGTACAGACGTGTAAAGTGGTAATCACTCGGACGAGTTCGTGAACCAGCCTAATCGGACCACCGGAAGGGGGGGTAAAGGGGGATAAACCCCCCAAAAAATGAGTTTTTTTGAGTTTTTCACATAGAAAAATAAAATTTATCAAATTTGTGTTGGCACCATTGAATTCAGCTCAAAAAAACAAACAATTTAGTATTTTGAATTACTGCTCTATGTCCATTGGTTACCGAGATATTGAAAGTGGTAAACACAGTACGTTGTCTCAATGTTAACCTTATGGGAAATAAGTAAAATTCTATATTTCGCTTATTTCTCAACATATCTTGATAAAACTTGGTAAATGGCTTCTTCTAGTTTAGATCTACTAAATATTGAATTAAAACCAACCAGTTTAAACATCCCTGTAGCAGCAAACCTGCATACTCATTCCCCATGTTATTCTTATGGAGCTTACAAAAACATATCAAATCTCGCTATGTTGGATTGAAATATGTTGTTTTGCACTTGAAATTCGCTGAGTATGCAGGTCTGCTGCAACGGGGGTATTTACCATGGTAAATTTGGATAATAATTCATTACATGAAACAAAACTTACAATTAATTTATTTTACTCCAATGAAAAATACAAATGTATTTTATGCGAATGAAATACAAATTAAAAACAAAAGTACATATATTATATAAGAACTAGATAACACGTAGCTCGAAATCGAGCAGAAGTCATATAGTAAAAGAATGAAAATTAATTAGCATACTCATTTCCTTTTAGAGTTTAATCAAAGGGCTAAATTCATTAACAAAATTTTGGCTTAACTACTGAAACTCGCCACTCATTAATGTTAATTTGATCCACCGCAGGAGTTGTTGGTAAATGTAAATGATTTTTAAGGGAACACCTCCATTTTCCCATGTCGTCTTTTTTCTGAAATATATATTCTAACACGGCAAAAGATCAAGCTCTGCTTACAGCAACATGTAGCTGACTGAGAGCAAACACTGGCGCCGTGAGCAATGACTTTCTTTGTTTAGGGATTGCCTCTGCACCTTATTGATAATTATCGCCAAAACAGATATTGTAGGGAACGGCTGTCTTTACAGGCAACCTTTCCTCTGTGACAAAAACGCATAAACAACGCATTATCTCTACCAGTCTTTTCATTCTTGAAATGCAACCCACAACAATGAAAGCATTTTTAGTTCATTGGTCTGAGGTTGGAAGGAGCATCAAATGTTACATCGGGAGGGTGATGCCAGCGGCAGTGGTTGCGATCGTGTTCTTTCCGACTCCTCCGACCAGTCAATTATAAATTCACTAAATCCAAAAATAGATTTGCTCAGGTTAATATAACTTCAAAAAACACAATGAGATATCGTAAAACTACATTGTAAAACTGGTAACTGCGCAGTTTAACAGCTTTAAAAACTTCATAACATAACCTAAATTACATAATAAATCGTTTAAAAAAACTGTTGAAAACAAAGCCAAACCAGGTGTAAATATAAAACTGCTCTTTTCAAAAAATTAATTATAATTGCTGAAGTCTGTGGTTTATTTCAGAGCTTGGCCATATGTTCAGTTTGTAAACAAAGTAAACTGAGCTTGCTTCAATGTCTATGAACAGCGCTACTGTTCCGAAACTTCAGCCCTTTACTGTACTTTGGTGACGCCCTTTTTAAAAATTCTGAGACTTGATGACAAATCTACACAACAATCCCTTTAATTCGACACCTCAAACGTTAAAATCAGTCCAGCCGTTATTGCGGTTGGACTGTGAAAAGAAAACCGCTTGCGTATTAATATATAGATTTTTTCTTCTTTCTTCGTTTGCCGCAGCAAACTTGTTAAACTACAGATTTAGTTTTCTATATTGAAAATACGGTTTTGAGTAAACTATTTAATTAAAGCAAACATAATAAACAAGATCCAATACTGGACAAAAACAAAGTAAAAACAACTGTTTACAATAACGAATAACACATGATCTAAAAACTGTCAATTGGAGAAAGTATTCAGCAGAGTACATTAGTACTCTTCACCTTCCCACAGAGATTGTTTGTTCTTTTTCAATTTATTAGTTTTCTTTTCTTGGTCTAAGTTGGTCAGCATGCTTTTTTAGGATTTTCCTATCAGCTTCTATTTTCCAAATGTTCTTCCCAAGTCTCTTCAAAATCTTGCCTGGTTTCCACTGAACATTTCCATTTCTTGTTTCTGCCCAGAAAATAGATTCATTCAATCTGAAATGTTTAACATTTGAACCTTCAGTAGATGTTCGGTTCTCTTCATGTTGAGTTCTTTGCAGAGGACGAACTAAATCCAAAATGCATCTCAATTGACGTCCCATGAACAATCCAGCCAGTGAATACCCAGTAGTTACGTGTGGTGTGATTCTATACTTAAATAAAAAGTTATTTAAATCAGCTTCAAGTCCTTTTGGTGATACTTCAAGACAAAGCTTCTTCAATGAATGTTTCATCGTACAAACATATTTTTCCACTTGTCCGTTGGAAGATGGGTGATGAGTCGGAGTAGTCACATGGTCAATTCCAAATGTTTTGCAAAACTGTGCAAACTCGGAAGAAATAAAACATGGTCCATTGTCGGTTACTATTGTCTTTGGTATCCCATACCGACAAATCATTAGTTTAATTTGTTTCACTGTTACTGTGGTTGTCATTGAGTTTAATTTCACTATTTCTACCCATCCTGAATAGGCATCCACAACCAAAAAAAACAAACTACTTAGGAAAGGCCCAGCAAAGTCAACGTGAATACGGGACCATGGTTCACTACACTTGGGCCATTGACTGAGGAACTTCTTTTGAGGTTCTTTTGAAGCGTACAAATTACAAAGTCCACATGTTCTAGCGACATTTTCAATATCACTATCCACTGATGGCCACCAAAATCGTTCTCGTGCTAATGCTTTCATCTTTACCATTCCCAGATGAGTGTCGTGTAGATTATTCAACATTTTCTGCCTTAGTTTGTTTGGAATTACAGTTCTGATTCCCCACTTTAAGCAGCCTTCATGAATAGATAAATCATTTTTTCTTATTTCATTCGGTTTTAACTCATTAGAATTGGAAGTGTTTGGCCATCCATCTAATACAAACCGTTTCACTTGACTGAGAGTTGTATCGTTTGATGTTTCTTCACTTATTTCTTTTGTTGTGACTGGAAAAGTTTCAATATTACCTGAAAATATTAAACCAACGACAGTACCGTAACCACCATCGGATTGGTCAAAATCGTCATCCCCTTCTGAAGGTAACCTACTCAGTTAGTCAACTTTCCCAAACATTTTGGTAGAAACATATTCAATGCTAAAAGTGAAATTTGTCAGAAATAAAGCCCATCTTTGTATCCTGCAAGAAGTAGTTACTGGTACTCCTTTAGTTGAGCCCAAGATAGATAGTAAAGGTCTATGGTCAGTTTTAATTAGGAAATGCGACCCCCAAAGGTATATCCGAAACTTCTTTATAGCATAGATTATTGACAAGGCTTCTCGTTCTGTTTGTGAATAGTTCTGTTCAATTTTAGTGAGGGTTTTGGATGCATATGCGATTGGTTTCTCTTCTCCATTGGGATATCGATGATAAATTGCACATCCAATACCAACCGATGATGCGTCAGCTGCTACAATGACTGGCAAATTATTGTCAAATGTTACTAGTATAGGAGTACAAACCAAAGCTTGTTTTATCTTGTTCATTGCTTCGGAACATTGTTCAGTCCAAATCCACTGAGAATTTTTTTTCGCAGTTTATTTAATGGTGCACAAATACCAGAAAAGTTAGGAATGAACTTTGAATAAAAATTGGCCATTCCTATGAAAGATTCTAATTGTTTAACGTTTTGTGGTTCAGGCATTTCCAATATTGACTTAGTTTTGTTAGGATTTGTGGAAACGCCATCTTTTGAAATAGTCAGACCTAAATAGTTTACTTTTTCCTTCATGAATTGACATTTGGTTCGATTTAAACTAAAACCATTTTCTGATATTCGTTTAAAGACTTCCCTTAGTGTGTTGAGATGTTCCGTGTCATCTCTCCCTGTGATAATGACGTCATTTAGAAGAAAAGCTACTCCCTTTAAACCCGAGAGTATCGAATGCATCCTTTTTTGGAAAATGGCTGTGGTGGGAGCCACTCCGAAACATAGACGGTTATATCGCATGAGACCATAAATAGTATTAATTACAAGTAATTTCTTCGATTCTTCATCCATGGAAATAGAGAGATAAGCGTCGGTTAAATCAAGTGTAGTAAATTTTTGACCACCTCCTAACTTAGTTAATATTTCATCTTGGGTAGGTAAGGGGAATTGTTCAACATTTAACGCTTGATTAAGACCTGTGGAAAAATCCACACAAATCCTAATGGTTCCGTTAGGTTTACACACAATTACACACGGTGCCGCCCACTCAGAATGGTCTATTTCTTCAAGTATGCCGTTGTTTTTTAAACGATCTAGTTCCTCTTTGACTTTGTCCCTAAGCGCTAGTGGTACCGGTCTTGCTTTTTTAAACACGGGAACTGCACCTTCCTTAAGGTACAAGCGCGCCTTAGTTTTTGAACATTTCTTTTCGTTAGATTCGAAAACATCCGAAAACTCATGCAACAGATTATTTAGTTGTTTATCAGAATTGTGTATTTTTAAAGTATGTATGTCAGGTTCAATACTCATTCTTTGCAAATCACACAATGGTATCTTGTGTAAAAATAACGGGAAAATCCAATCGCTCCCTAAAATATTTTGTTTAACTTCTGACGCTACAAAAACCTTGAGATTAGTCTTAATGTTTGCGCATTTCACATTTACAAATACTTCACCCAGTAGTTTTACACCATGACCCGTGAAAGAAGTGAAATTTTGAGTGCTTGACTTGAGAGGAGGCTTATCAATTTCTTTCCAGGTCTTTTCGGAAATGATTGAAACGCAACTACCCGTATCAAGTTGCATTATTACTAAGTTATCATTTATTAAAATATTCAAGTTGAGTACTGGAAAGTAACTTAGGTGCTCAATAGATAGGACGTTATTGATCTCGCCTACACGATCTGAACAAATTGAAAGGACGTCTTGTATTTCGGCTAGACCTATTGAATTTGTTGCTCGTTCATCATCAAATCTTACTCCTACTTCTTTTACTGATTTGCTCTGTTTACACACCCTAGTTATATGAGTCTTTGCCCCAAACTTGTAACATATCGGTTTCTTTATGTGACAGTTCTTCTTTAAATGTTTAACTCCGCATATGAAACAAGGCCCTAATGCTACTGCATTGCACTAATCATATTATTGATCAGAGTTTAAAGTTGCAGCGTCTTTAATAGAAAACAGGGAGTTAGCCAATTGTACAACCTCCGAAAAAGAATCGTAATCTTGCCCCATAACAGTGCTTCTTATGGTGGTATCACAAATACCCATAACAAAAGCTGTAATTATTGCCTGTTGAAAAAATTGTATCGGAAACATACAGTCATTGACTTTGTGTCTTAAAATGTTCGCAAAGTCTGTGAGATTTTCACAGCCTTGGCGTAAGGAAAAACACTTAACTCGTTCAGCCACAGCTACCTTTTTTGTCCTGTAGTTTCCTGACAAAATTTCGTACAGTTCATCATATAGAAGATCATTTATTTTTCTAGGCTGGCAGAGATTTATAAGCGTTTCTAACGCTTTAATACTTAAGGCATTTATGAATAACAAACGTATAGTATTTGCGTCTTTGATGCCACCGAGTTCTATGCACGCGTTGAATTTTATATGCCAGACGTCAACGTCTACTGTGTCCAGATCGAATATTTCGCATTTGAAGTTGGTAATGACTTTATTCGAATCAGTTACCTGTTCATCCGGATCGTTTTGACGGTTCCTAGGCATTCTCCGTTCCTGTCGCCACTTTTCTATATTGAAAATACGGTTTTGAGTAAACTATTTAATTAAAGCAAATATAATAAACAAGATCCAATATTGGACAAAATCAAAGTAAAAACAACTGTTTACAATAACACATGATCTAAAAACTGTCAATTAGAGAAAGTATTCAGCAGAGTACATTAGTACTCTTCATTTAGTTCATTATTTAATAACATATTGCGCAATTTAAAAACTAACTGGGACATCAGGAAAATCGGCCGGGACACCGGGACAAGAGCAAAATGGCAGCCCTACCTATTGTATAAGTGGCCATCTGATTACGCAGGGTGGTCACAGCATCGGGAATTCGGGAGAACCGGGAATTAGCCAGGGATTTTTCAAACTGTGAAAAAAATAATAACTTTTTAAAGAACATTAATAAGGATGAGTCGGTACCACTTTTTTCAAAGTCGGTACCGGTACCGGTTCTTGACAAGATCGGTTCTCGGTTCTCGGTACCGGTACCATCAATACCAAGTGTTTGTCAAAACATGTTATATAATGCAATGTACCCTCAAACTTACAGACAATCTGTTGTATGTTAGTGTTTTAAAAATGTTTTAATTTTTAAGTGTAAGTTTCACCAAGACATAAAATACTATCTCACTTATTAATTTAATTGTTTATCCTTATGTTTACAGATAATACAAAAATATATACTGTGTGAACAAAAAAAACTAATTCCAAGGTGAAAAATAATAGTTTACAAATTTGTTTCCATTCATAATTTTACAATTCCCATTGAAAATAACCTTATTCCAATTAATTTTAAAAATTAGAGTAAAAAATCACTCAAGAACAAATTCCAAGGTCCAAGGTGAAAAATAAGTTTCCAAATTAGTTTCCATTCATAATCTTACAATTCCCAAAGAAAATAACCTCATACGCATTAATTTTAAGTATTAGTGTAAAAAATAAATCAAGAGTCAAAAAATTTAAGATAAATTTCAAATCAAAAGTAATTTTAGAAACATTATTGACCTTCAATACGCGATGGCATTTGCCATCGACGCAACGCCCGCGGCGATGCGCGGTGCAATCGATCGTCTTTCGTGACCGGTAGTTACTCCCGCCGATTACTATGGGTACCGAAGTACCGGTACCGACATTTTGATGTCGGTTCTCGGTACCGGTTCTTTTGCCAAGAACCGGTGGTACTGAGAACCGGCTTAAGGTACCGACACATCCTTAAACAATAATAAATATTGTAAACAAATCAGTAGGGGTGGGCGAGTAGTGGATTTTGAATTCGGGTCGAGTCGAGTCGAGTATTAAGCCAACTACCCGAGTATCGAGTCAAGTCGAGTACTTATTTGTAAAAAGTGATGAAATGTTCATTTTTTTAAAGTAATTAGGTCTTCGAATTACAATTAATTAAAATATATCTGTTTGATTTATCAAATTGGTCCACTTCATTTAAGCTAATCTTTTTTTATTTTCCCTCTAATACCCCTACATTGCATAATCCCTACTTTAAAATGAATAACTATACTAAATCATTTAAACTAACAAATAAATAAATGTAAGAAGATCACAAAATAAATTTATGTAAAATATGCATAGTTGTAAAAATTAAACAGTTTTAAGATTAATTATTAACCTATTATTTTAAAACTATCAACAACAGGTTTAATTTTATATTTTGATTAGGATTTTTGCGGACATTTGCCATCACTGATTAGTAAAAAACAAGTTTCACGACGTTTCGGGATCTGGAATCTCATCCCGTCCTCAGGTGGAAGAAAACCTACAACATAACAAGATTAGAAACGCATAGCCAGGAAAACCTGGACAAAAACACAGCTAAAATAGAGAACTGTAAAAGCAGTCACAAAAACACTAAACTGAAAAGAAAAACAATAACACAAAATAACACAGGAATCACAAGTATCAAGAATCACCAGACAGGAGAGAGCACACCCAATCAGAGCTGAGCTGAGACCAGCTCTGATTGGGTGTTGGACGTGCTCTCTCCTGTCTGGTGATTCTTGATACTTGTGATTCCTGTGTTATTTTGTGTTATTGTTTTTCTTTTCAGCTTCGATCAGAATACTTGGATATAAATTTTTAAAGAACAATTTATTATACATAGATACAGTACACTGTATACTTTTTATTTAGAGAAAAAGTTCAAAATTTGTTTTCGCTTTAGCCCTGACACACTTGTTTTTGCTCCTAATTCGCCGAGTCACGTAGGCCGTAGGCGGCAGACGTATTCAAGCGCTGCGTAAAGTGAATGGCACCGGCGCGGCAGGAGTTTCGGTTTGTGCACGAATTTGAATTGCTTGAGAATCATGTTCAAAATATGAATTATTACAAATCAAATCAAATCAAAATCTCTTTATTCACAAAACTTTAAGATTTGCTATGGCGTCAAAAATTACAATTTAAGAAGTCTTCATTTGCGTTGTGGAATGGAGACTCTCCACTGCAGAGGACTATTTATTTTCAAGTTCTTATTTCCGTTTTAAGGCGCTTACACCGTCCGCCGTAAGAATAGAGGATCAAGGCTGATTAAACGTCCACTGTGCATGTTTTATTCGCAAAATTCTATATCTTGCTTATTTCTCAACACATCTTAATAAAACTTAGTTTATGTTTTCATCTAGATGAGATCTAATGTATTTTAGTCTAAAATATAAGGTATTAAGCCCTAATTTCCATTTTGTTGTAGCAAACCTGCACACTCACTCCCCATGTTATCGTTATGGGAAATAAAAAAATTCTATTGTGTCCCGCCAAGGGAAAAGGGACCTTATCTTCCCAGATTAAATTTTACAGGACAGCAAGTTTTAGAGGTTAGGGTAAAAAAAACATATTTTCTGATTTTTATTGGTTTTTTATTCTAAATGTGTTTCCAAACAATATTAGGCCCATCTTACTCTTGAATTTAACTTTTAACATGGTTAAATTAATTTTTTCTAACCCTTGCAATCTGGAGAATGGGGGCCTCGACATCCCCAATAATAATTTCGAAAAATAAAAATTCTAGTGCTATCTAAGGGTGAAGGAGACGAGATAGGGCAAAAAGTCATAGGACCAAAGTTGTAGATTGTGAAAAATCCGTGACACGTGGTGCAGTCCGTTTTTCGATATGACCTCTAGTTTAGCCGCTATAGCCCGAAAACGAAAAGTACTTTTTTCGAACTTAAATTTTTCACCCCTTTCCCCCCCTTTTGGGAGGGCCGGAAGTGGAAATGTTTTGTTTTGACAATTTTCCCTGTAGTTTGACCACCAAAGGAATATTCGTGCCAAATTTCAAGTCTCTAGGTAATCTGGAACTAGGTTAGAATTTGTATATATAGGTGAGTTACACATCCGGCTGTATGTATAATACAAAAATATTGATACACTGCTATTTCAAGACTTTGAATTTAAGAAAATCAAGGTGTTCTGTGAGGAAAAAATTCAAGACTTGCTAAGACCTGATCCAGGAATTAGAACCGGAGAATGTATAGGATCTTCTAGAAGAAGTAGTTGACGACGAAGCTCCTGGTACAAGTGAAGTTTCAAAACCAAAAAAAGTACTAGAAGGTAAAAATAAAAAAGGAAAAGCTCATACCTAATATGATGTCTATTTGATTTTGCTAAGGTTAATTGTGATAAACTCTTATTTGGGTAAAAAATTAATATTAACCTTATTTTGTACTATGTAACAAGACATTTATCCTCAAATCTTTGCATTTTTTTTGTTACTCCTATCTATTTAAACAATGTTCGACAAAAAATTTAAACAGTTGTCAAAAATTTAATGGTGTATTCATATTCAGCTTCAAATTTCTGACAAAATTACATGTGAAACATAGCCAATAATACAAGTAGTAACAAACAATTAAAGTTAAAAAATTTGTAAAACTTTGGACCATGATTTCCTAAAATTTACGGTTTTTAATATTTCAAATTCAAAATTGTATAGCCCAGGCATTTTTTAAGATATCTTGAAAATTCTTTTACCAGTTGGATTGGTTTTTAATGTAGATTAAGGATATACTAACAACTCAATATCGAAAAAATGAAAGTTAAGGTCCCTTTTCCCTTAGCGGGTCTTATACATTATTTCTTAACATATTTTGATAAAACTTGGTATATGGCTTCTTCTAGATAAGATCTATTAAATATTAAATAATAACCATCCAGTTTTCAACATACCTGTTGAAGCAAACATACCTTGAATGTTTTCTTCATTCAAGAAATGTTTTCTTTTGTAGCTGACAAAAACATGATTGAAAATTTTTTTGCATTTAAAATTTGCTGAGTATGCAGGTCTGCTGCAACACTGAAAAACTGCTGGAAAACTGAAATTCTCTATGGAACCTCGGTTGTATTTCATGAATTTGCGTTGATCTGGCTTACATTTAACATTAATTGCATTTGCAGCAAAGTTTCTTCTGGTTTATAGTGCCTTTACATAAACATATGACCTTGTGATTTATTGCCTAATCATTGCAAATATTAAATGCTAATTTTTATCACACTCATTCATTCGCCAATACGATAGTCCAAAACAAAAAACAACTTTTTTTACCCATAAGGTTAACATGGTGAATGATTATGCAGGATTGCTGCCACAAAAAAGTAAAAAAGAGGATTTTAGGCTATCATCCAGTATGTCTTAACCAAATAAATCTTATATACAATTTTATAAAGATATCTTCAGAAATAAGTAAGGTACACAATTTTAGAAAATTTCCCCTATAGGGAAGAAGCTGTTACCGTAGTACTCATGGTAAGACCTAAGCCCGAGACCATGATAACTTTTCATTTTGGGGCCCCCAGAAGCAAAAAACGCTATTCATTCATTTTCATATGTATATATATATATATATATATATATATATATATATATATTTAATACAATAAGGTTTTTTCTGTTAGATCCCTTTTTCAGGCGTCGTACTGAACCAATTTTTACGATTGAGGTGTCATTTTGAAGCTTATAATGTAGCGCACCTGCGACAGATAGTTAAAATAGGCATTTTTTTCGGCTTCGACCCCCAAGGCTTTAATTTATTTATAGAGGGCGCTTTCAACGCTCCAGTGCTTACCAGCTTGCGTTATAACGGTTTTAAAATGTGATTGTAATTTAACAGCTGATTACCTTGAGACGAATTCCTATCCAGTCACATTGTAAACAAAAAAAGATTGAATGCTAATGTAAACAAAATCCAATGCAGGTTAGAAAAATGAATTTGGGCCACTTCATTGACAATTTTAGCCAAATTGAGGCAGGTAAATCATTTTTTATGGTAAAGATCCATGATCTTTAGATTATAAATATATTGCAAACTGAACCCTGAAACATAAAGTAGAAGAGGGCATAGAGAAAAACGATTCGATGTGATTAAGAAAAATATGTGTAACCTTCGGCAAGAACATAGAACTCCTGAGAGAAAAAGACTAATTGAACACCAGAGAAAATATTCAAATGAGCAATTTGCACATGGGCTTCCTAGAAAAACTTCCGTTATCCTACTGTTGTGCGAGAAGACAACCAAAATAAAAAACAATGCAAGGGCGATAAATAAAAATTGTGAGTGTTTTGATCAGTCAGGCCTTTGTTTACTTAGGTGAGGTCTTTAAATTTCAATTGAAAAGGTTAATTTGGTTAAAAGCCATACCTACAATTTATTTTAACTATAGGCGAGTTTCCCACAAAACAGAAATAATTAAAAAATGTGCAATTTGCGCATGGGGCCCCTAGTATATATCTATACATATAAAACACAAAACCCATTGACTGACTGATCACAGTTTCTCAAAAACTATAAGGCTTTGGGCCATGAAACGTAGCACAAATATTCTTTACAGGCCCTAGATGCGTACTAAGAAAGGATTTTGCAATATTTTCTCTCAAAAGGCTTAAATATGGTACATTATGAAATTCAAAATGGCGGCCATTGATACCTTCCAAAGCTTTCTTTCTCAAAAACTACAAGACTTTGGGCCATGAAACTTTACACAAATATTCTTTATATGCTTTAGATGCGAAAAAAGAAAGGTTTTTAAAATATTCTCTCTCAGGCGGCTAAAATAGAGTGTATTACAAAATGTAAAATGACGGACATTTAAGTTTTTAAAACTTTAGATAGTAGGCCTATACAATATTTTCAGGGGATAGAAAAGGAACAAGATCCAATCTACCTCAAGAATAAAATGTACAAATTTATTAGGGCCACCTACTATTAATTTGTCAAATACCTCTTAAGCTACTTGCGTTGCGTTGCACGACCTGCCAAAATTACTAAATTGTATTACCACTTTGTGAAATGGGTTGTCTGTCTAATAAATTTAAAAATAAGTACTCAAACTATAATTTTAAAACTCAGTATGGACATTTAATTTTGAGTATATGAATATTCACTGGAAACGGAGTTTCCAAATTCAATATTTTAGGAGAGTTTGCTAAGGTTATGTGAATTTTAGAGGTGTGCGGATATCCGAAAACTCGGATCGGATTCGGATCGGATCGGATATCCGAATCCGATCCGAGGGTTTTATAAATATCCGGTAAGACTGACTAGATATCCGACTCTATCGGATAGACTGAACATTTTGGGGGAAACTGTAAAGAAGGATCAAATTTTCAAGTTTGGAAAGTCTTCCAAACAAAAGAAGTCACTGCCGACGAAAGTACATTAGTGACAGAAAACATCGCGCAGCAAAAACGACGCTTTGAAATGCGACGGTTGCGATAGCGGCTAGAACAACGCCTCAACACGATCCGATTATGTAGTGGTATGCATCAATCGATGCATTTCGGTTGTTGATATTGCGACTCGTGATTAGATCGTGATCGTTGAATACGATCAGAGTATTGCGCAATACAATACACAATAACAAACATTTTCTTAAGATAAATTCTTGTATCGTAGCATTAAATCAGTTAACAAATAATAATACATCTATTATTAGTTCTGTCTCGATCATTATCCGTTATCGACCAAACATCATCGACTGGTATGAGAGAGAATCGCAACCAAACCAAATCCGAGTTCGCCATTGTCCGACATCCGACAGTGTCCTTGGAACAGTCGTCTTCAATTACCAAAACGAAATATCCCGTAAATACCCCATAAATAAATAGTCGTGTAGATGTTTCGCACGACTATTTCAGGCCGTAAATATCCTTAAGCGGCCTGTTGATACGATAAAATAAAAAGCCTACAATAATTTTGGGCTGTTTAAGAGTTGGCTAACCTGTTCATTTCATTGTTTGTCTTTTCATCTCATTTCGTTTTTGATTTGGAATGTCGTCTGCCGTCTGCCTTCTGCTCAAAGGCTGAATTAACTCAACAGCGGCGTAGATAGACTTTGGTCAAGGGGGGGGATATGACCGGGGGGTCTGGGGGCACCCCCCCAGAAAAATTTTGAAAATGATAACTCAAAATTTAAAACTAGCTTTTTATGCAATCTAGAGGCATAGTGGGACTCATACGGAATAATTGATGCAGACACGTGGTCGCCGCGCGCATATTGGAAGCGTGGTTTAATGTCATCATGATCTTACATCTGCTTTATTCTTTTTTGTATGTATACGTTTTTACTTCATTCTCATAATTTTGTTAAGTTGCTTTCACGTAGTTTTGGTGCTTTTATTAAAAATACCATCCGTCATTTATTTTACTTAGGCTTGAAGAAACTACTTTTTATTTAATTTTATAATAAAATAACGAATGAATACAGGAATCTGCATCAGTCCAATTCAATCCATTCTCTTCTACAGGTTGACAACTTACAAAAGAGCCTCCTACCAATCGATCTCTCGGTCTTATTTCCATAACCTCAAGACCTATAAACCTGAAATTTGGCATTTAGGTTCCTCTTAGGCCCTAAATGATCATTATTAAACGGTTTTACAAAATTCCCTTAGGTTTCAGAATGCCAGTCAAAAATGCAACTGTAGGCAGGCTCTTTTCAAAGTTGTCGGCCTTTAGCACGATCACTGAAATATTGTTTCAGCATAGTTACAACAAGTAAATCTCATAGTTTTTTCACGCCACCACTATCACCTTCACTCTCACTTTTTCGTTTTGGAGCGAAAAACCCCGTCAGTTTACACTGTTTCTACATCACAACATATTGTAGTCACGTCGCGTCGCGTCGCGTCGCTGCGAATTACGAAAGGTCACAGAACCAACTGACCGAGTTATAAACGCATCATATACGTCAAAGTGATATCAGATGCGTTAGTTCCAAAAGGCCTTTAGAGCGAATGTAGGTAGTGGGTTAAACTAGTATTTTTATTGGCTACTTCAGTTCCAACGAGAAATAATGTAGGCCTGTATAGCCTTCAGGTTCACTCATTTTGATAAATATGATTAATTGTTTAAAATAATGTTTTTTCTGGTATATAGGACTAAAAACATTCAGGACAAAATGAACAACATTATAATTTTTCTGTAAAATGTAATATTATAGGCGGCGAATTTTAATCTAATACCAATTCGGCTGTGAATGGCACGTTTTCAGTTGCGTTCTCAGACTGATTTATCGTCTGTCTTTCATAACAGGGCATTTGCAAATCGGGGACCATCAGTGACTAAGGAACAGAAAATGCGAAGTTTTGCTTTGATTCTGTTACAGTAACAGTTCACTTTCAGTTACGCATTCGCCGCCACCACTAATACAGTATTCCAAAATACTGTAGGTCTATTGTATTTTTAAGCCTTTTGTCGCCGATCCTGCCGCGTTCGTTTGGCGCGCAATACCTCAAAGATAACGATTTTTGTCAGGTTTTTCAACTATAGGCTACTAAATAAATAATAACAATAATAACTTTATTTATATATATTTACAACGATTTTTTATTTCTTATTGCGGTAAAAGAATTACTTCCTAGTTAAAAGTCGTAGCCTAACTTTAATTTTTTTGAGTATAATTATAATTTTTTTACATACTGTAGGGCCAAGGGGGGGGATAAATCCCCCTTATCCCCCCCCGTACCTACGCCACTTTAACTCAAGAACGTCTTTCTGTATATTGACAGATTACTTTATTTTTCAATGAAGCAATTACCCACCTAGAAATTGAAAGTTGAACGATCAAAAATAAGTTTCATTTTGCTGGAATATTAATCTTCGTCGAATTAAGCCGAGTCAAAAGCCGGCCCGCCGTACTTTCTATACGTGATTAAAATGGACAATTGTAAGATAACAGTACAATGCTGAGTTGACAACCTACGCCTATGAAAATTACTAGTGAGTTTGCTTGTTGTTTGTTATCTAAAACATATAGACCTTTGTTCTAATTAAATGCCCAAGCTTTAATACTGAAACCTACAACATATGAAACTTATTTTGAAATTTAGGTTAAGTTTTACTGCTCAGACTTATTATTTTGTTTTTATAGTATTATTGTAGTGAATCTAAATCTTGGTTGTCAGGCATTTATGCATAAATAAAAATGTAAAGCTTTCTTAAAATATGAAGTGATTGGTGAATCAAGTTTTATATTTAATTCCTTTGTCTAATCACAGGCGTAGTCACTGATCAAATAAGGAAAAGAACAACAAATACAGAGGCTAAATAGTGAACAAATTTAGGTTGCATTGAAAAAGGAATTTTTAAGTTGTAAATCCTGAAATTGATTTAGGCCCAATAAGCTTATTCAATTAAGTACAATTAAATACTGCTTTAAGGGAATCAATAAATTTCTAAATTCTTAACAGATAATTAATTAGTTGTACCTTTGCATACTTTAATAATTGACATTTGGTCTACATTGGAAACAATACATCACAACAATAAACAACTCAAGCATATCAAGGCAAACCTTACCTTACACATTAGGATAATATGGTAGTTTCTTGTAATTACCTTAGGCTTATGAGAAAACTTAAATCTGCTCACTACGCCGCGCCGTAAATATCCGAATCCGGTATTATCCGATCCGAACCTGTTGTTATCCGATCCGAAACCGATCCGAACATAAGCTATCCGATCCGATCAAAAAATTCACTATCCGCACACCTCTAGTGAATTTCAATTAAAAAAATATACTA
This sequence comes from Flexamia atlantica, assembly GCA_035578135.1. Classification (NCBI taxonomy): domain Eukaryota; kingdom Metazoa; phylum Arthropoda; class Insecta; order Hemiptera; family Cicadellidae; genus Flexamia; species Flexamia atlantica. The sequence continues at coordinate 79,459,692 of JAQJVK010000001.1, read as the reverse complement.
TTACTACAATAGTTTTCCCTTAGCGATAGTTGAGTTCGATAGTAATGTGAATGAGAAATGATTGGGAAAGAGGTTTTTGGCCAAGGAATTTACCGTCAACTTTTTTTCTTACTGTTTTTGGTCTATTTTCAAAACGTGCTAAATTCAGTTTGATGTTAAGCTGGAAACCTGCCCTTGACATATTTTTCAGTTTCATATCCCAGGTTAACCCTCATTCTCTGTATTGGCAAATGGGAGGAAGCTATCTCATACCATTCACTAATCGTAGGAAAAACATTTTTAGAGGGAACGTTATACATTCTCATTTCAATCTAGGGTGAAATTACCAGCTGCACCACACCCATGGTCCAAAAAATCAGACCATTTGTTAATTGATCTAATTAAAATTTGTATCGTCCTTTCAGCGGGCGAAGCTGCGGGTATAGCTGCTAGTATATATATATTTTATTGCTTAATTCACAACTTAGGGCTGCTAAAAGTATTTGTAAAAATAATAATGAACTTGAGCACCCTTTTATCATTATTTTATTTAAAAATCACGACACGTGTTTCGGTAATTATACCATCATCACGGTGAATGAAAACTTAACCTTGAATATAAATAAACATCAGTCATATGTATCTTCCTGATAGATAACATTTATTTGTTAATTAATTAACGTCCTGGGCTAATGTGGTTGATTTGCTTTTCTTTATATTTAATATCTTTTCAAAAATTTGGTTTTCTATTTCATTATTTACTACATTTAATATGTCCGTTTGATTCTGTTTTCTGTGCAAATAAATTTTGGAATGTTAAACAAGTTCACCAATCCAAAAAACTCACTATCAAATAAATTCGAAAAATCTGGTATTTATAAAATAACATGCAGTGACTGTAACAAGTTTTATATTGGACAAACAGGGCGAAGCTTTAAATCCAGATTTAATGAACATATTCAAGCCGTACGCTCCAACAACTTGACCAGTCAAAAATCGTCTTTTGCAGAGCATATTTTACAAACAGATCACAATTACCAGTGCATTGATAAAAATTTAAAAATTTTAGATTACGAAGTCAAAGGTCCGAAAATGGACACAAAAGAAGAATTACAAATTTATTTGCACAGAAAACAGAATCAAACGGACATATTAAATGTAGCAAATAATGAAATAGAAAACCAAATTTTTGAAAAGATATTAAATTAAAGAAAAGCAAATCAACCACCTTAGCCCAGGACATTAATTAATTAACAAATGTTATCTATCAGGAAGATACATATGACTGATGTTTATTTATATTCAAGGTTAAGTTTTCATTCACCGTGATGATGGTATAATTACCGAAACACGTGTCGTGATTTTTAAATAAAATAATGATAAAAGAGTGCTCAAGTTCATTATTATTTTTACAAATATATATATATGTCTGTGTCTTTAAGCACGATAACTCACGTAAAAATTGTCCGATCTTAATGAAATTTGGCATGGATGTGTAAAGTAATAATTATTGGGACGAGTTCGTAAACCAGCCCAAAAAATTGGGCAATCCCCTCTAAAAATGGATTTTTTGAGTTTTTTACATAGAAAAATAAATTTTTCTGTTTTGTGGACACCTTTGAATTCAGCCCAAAAAACAAATAATTTTGTATTTTGAATCATAGCTCTATGTCCATTAGTTACTGAGATATTGAAAGTGGTAAACACAGTACGTTGTCCCAATGTTAATCTTATGGGAAATAAGTAAAATTCTATATCTCGCTTATTTCTCAACATATCTTCATCAAACTTGGTAATTGGCCTCTTCTAGTTCAGATCTACTAAATATTGAATTAAAACCACCCAGTTTTAATATACCCGTAGCAGCAAACCTGCGTACTCATTCCCCATGTTATTCTTATGGAGCTTACAAAAACATTTCAAATCTCGCTATGTTGGATTGAAATATGTTGAAATATGAAATGTTGTTTTGCACTTGAAATTCGCTGAGTATGCAGGTCTGCTGCAACGGGGGTATTATTTATTTCCCATATGGTTAAAAGGAGACAACTTATTTAACACAACTTACATCGTACACAGAGCAATGAAAATACTAAATTAGGCAATTTGTTTTTTTAGCTGAATTCAACATTGTAAACTAAAATTAGATCATTTTAATTTTTTATGTAAATAAAATAAAATTATGGTCCCAGCCTTAAGTCTTGTGATGAGACTTTTGGTAATTGCATATCTCCTTTAGGACAAATTCACTTTAAAACGAATACAAAATTAAATTTTATTAACACGTTCGCGGCAGCACGATTTTTTTAGTACTTTACTGCCATCCTGAAAGTTGAACATGCAGGCATTAAAATCTTACCTTTGCAAGTAATCATGTCACTGATGGGTTTTTGACTACTCTCATCACTCTTGAGGTGTGAAAATTGACACCTACTTCCATGGGAGCGATCGCACCCACCCGCACCTGGCATTCAAACTGCACTCATGTTAGGTTGAACTGTTTTTCATGCAAAGCATATAGTTATTTATTGACACATCATACTCAAACACACTAATAATGAATTATTATAGTAAATTTTTTTCGAACATACAAGAAAACACTAATTTTTGTGGGTACGATCGCACCCACACTCACTTGGGACTCTTATCCTATTATAATGAAATGATCAACTAAAATGAAGTCTGGATCCTCCGGGGCCAATATGTCAGGAGAGCAATAAACACAAAAATCACTAAAATAGTGATAAACAGCTATAATAACAGTCACGAACGTGCTCCGCCTAGGCACTGACTTATAGTTACTAAAATCGTCAAGCCTACCGTGGCAGCAGCACTTTCCAATGAAAACCCGCGTGGTCACAGAATACAACATGTTGCGCAGTGCTTTGTGAAGTTTCAGTTTTCTAGCTCAGATCCTGGCTTAAAAATAAATCATATTGTAAAGCAATGCAGCTTGGGAATGATCGCACCCACCAGGATGGCATTAGGGTTGCGCGTGGGAGCGATCACTCCCATGCCGCTGCGAACGTGTCATGGTTCCAAAACAATTTTAATGGCAAATGTACCGTTCACATACATTATGTGCAATTGTTATTGGTAGTTTGCAGGCTCCTTTCGCTCTGAGAACAATGATGTCGGATGACTTGCTGCACATCGTGGGCAAGTACAAGTTCGCGTTGGCCATTGAGAACGGAGTGTGTGAGGACTACATCACCGAGAAGCTGTGGCGGCCGCTCATCGCAGGCACTGTCCCCATCTACATTGGGGCACCCACTGTCAATGTGAGCAATGTCATGGTCCACTTTCCAAGCTTTCAGGGTAAAAAATCATGATCATGGATCTAAGGCATATCTTTAAGGGAAGACACGTACATCACATTCTGTTGAAAAAGTAGGAAAACTTAATCTGAGCCTCCCATTACTATGAGTGATTGGAACTACATTATAAGTAGGGATGGTCGAGTCCCGAAATTTCGGGAAATTTTCAGAAAAATTAAATTCCCGATTTTTGGGCGGGATTTTATTTACTTCGGGAAATTTTTCGGGATGGGATCGTTTTAGCGATCGCAACTAAACAGCGGATGCAGTTTTGCAAAACTCGCGATCGTCCATGGAAAACTATCTCGCGTGTCTTCCGATCGCGAATAAACGGCAAATCCAGCTTTGCGAAACTCGCGATTGTCCGTTAAAAACTATCGTGCATATTTGCCGATCGTAAATAAACGGCAAATGCAGCTTTGCAAATCTCTTGATCGGCCGCAAAAACCATCGCGCGTATTTGCCAGTCGCAGATGAACGGCAAAAATAGATTAGCGCTGTTCGCGAATGGCTGTGAAATACGCTAGCACGTATCTGTCTATTGCGGATTAACGGCCGATGTGGCTTTACGAAACTCGCGATCGGCCGTGAAAAATGATCGCACATATTTACTGATCACGAATAGATCAATCGACAAATCTAGCATTGCGAAATTTACGAACGGTCTTTGAAGATCGCGGATTAACGGCCGATGTTGCTTTACGAAACTCGCGATCGGCCGTGAAAAACGATCGCGCTTATTTGCCGATCGTTGATAAACGTCAAATGTAGGATTGCGTACTCGCAATTGGGTGTGAAAAGCAATCTTAGTTATTCACTGATGGCGGTTAATCAACGGAAATACCTTGCTATAAAGTGTGACAGTGATGACTGTTCATATTGTTGGCCACATTGGTTTGTTACAAATTGTGGTTTTGCCCATTGATTAAATTTTCTAAACTAATTCAAATGTCTGAATCCCAGCTGAAAGTATGATTATTTGTCATAAATAAGCAAAAAAATGACAAAAGTAAAGACTTTGTGAGACTTTGAAAGAAATTTCTAATACTTAGGTAATTCATATTTTACTAGAGAACCCACACTGCTCCGCAGCCGTAAATTTTGGTACTAAGACACAAAATCAACTCGAATCAAGTAATTTTTCATTTACAAAAGTAATGTTACATGCAATGCAGCTTCACAACTTCAATGTCACTTGCCCGACACTTGCCTGAGTTGAAAAACAGTGAATGTAGCTGGGCCCGGTTACTTATAATCAATGTTAATTAAGTCTGTTTCTTTTTTCTTTTATTTATATTTATATTTATAGAATTTATACATAAGAATTTATTTCTCCTTTTAGTATTTTTCTTTGGAATATAAACATATGTAACAGTTGACCTCCTGGCTGCGCCGAACTTTAACTTCGTGGTAGCAATGAAATGCAAAATTACGTGGGTTCGAATTAATTTTATTAATAGTTTCAAATTACCGAATCAATATTTTACAGGTCAAATTATTTTACATAGCTCATATAAAAGCCCAGAATCTTCTGAGTAATTTGAGGGGAGAACGAGCTTTTCAATCCATTTAGGACCTGCGCTATGAATCTTTGACAAAAAACAAATTTCTAAAAAATGGATTTTCGTGTCGATTTTAGCCTTATAGCTCGTTCAGCAGTCGTCCAATTTTAATGATCGATAGCTCATATAAAAGCCGTTAAATGACTGAGTAATTTAAGACCAAAACGAACTGCATACCTTAGTTAGAACCGGAGATATAAGAGATAATTCTTAAAAAATCTTTAAAAAAATTAAACGTCCATAAGAAATGAATAGGGATAAATTTTTATTTCAGCATATCTTTTTAACGAATGCATATTTTAAAAAACGGATTCCAGCATTGTGTTCAGGGTAAAAATCTAGTCCATAATGATGCGTCTCAACACCATCTTTACATTTGAAGAAAATATTTATATCCAATATGGCGGATCCAAGATGGCGGCCGAAAAAGTAAACTCAGTCAAAATTTAGAACCAATCACCCAACGATGATTGACGGCGGTCCAAAGTAAATATCCCGAAAAAAATTGATACAAAATGAAGTTGAATGTCTTTTTTCAAAAATTTTTGTATGGTGGGAAAAGCCGTCATTTTGAAACGTGATTTTAGTGAGGTTCCCATGGTCCGATTTTGGTAAAATTTGGATGTGTTAAAATTCATATTTTTTTAAGTAGAATTCCATCAAAAACCGTTTTCTTGCAGTTTTTTTGAGGTCATCACGTAAATTGACTGGACTATTAATAATTAAATAAAATACTGAAACCACTTATTTGAATTGATACTTGTGCGCTGTGACAGTTGTCCGACTTTATAAAAATACTCGCTTCGCTCGCTGGGGGCTCCGCCCCCAGGCCCCCATTTGTGTTCTCCCGCAGTTGAACAATACTCCGCCCCCAGACCTCCCATTATGAGTCCCAAAGACGGGGGTTTGATTTTAAAAAGACACAAGACCAAATTAATTTATTTTTGTGGGTTGAAATAATTCTCCTACCTCAAGATATCTTAACATGGTAAAAACCACCAGTGCAATTGTAAACTCATTGCAAGTTCAGATTTAGAGAACTTTTTCATGGAGTTGAAATGGGGTTAAGTTGGCAAGTAGCTTTTGCCTCTGATAACGCCGGGCCAGGTGTGAGACAAAATTGTTGTTTTAAAATAGTATTGCCAAACTTTTGAATAGTACTTGATTTTTCTTCTTTTATTGGCGGGATTAGGGGTCGAAAGCGTTTAAAAATGACAAATAATTTAGGGTTATTCATGGGAGGTGACAATAACAAATCCCTTCTGAAAAATTGGGCCTCTCAATCAAATAATTTTTTTTTTAACAAGAGAAAATTTCAAGATAACTTCAACTTAAGACAAGTATTTTAAAAGTTAAAACAGAGTAAAATCGGCGAATGACCTCTGATAAACCTGAAGGGTAAAAACCCCTCGGGTGAGGAGGGTTTGGATATAAAAGTCGCAAAGTTATTAAAACTATGTACGAATTCTCGGCACAAGGTATGTTGGGGTTCGGGAGGATGTTTGGTGGTGGGGGTTGTTGGTTGTGGAAGGTTAATTATTTGAACGGGAAGAGGTTCAGGGAGCCAGGGGGTTAGGCAAAAGTATTTTTTTAGAAATAACTATGCCAAACATTTGAAAATAGTATAATGTGCTATATTTTTTGGTTGTATGCAGGGGTTGAATGGAGTGAGAAATGGCCAAAGACTCCGCTTAAACGTGGACGGTGACACCGAGTAATCCCAAGTCAAAACTTGTGTCTCTCATTTTAGAAAAAACCACGAGGAAAATTCAAATTTTACTAAAGTTAAACTTTAGGACTCTTTTAGGGGTTGAAACGAAATAAATTGGCGAATGACCATTGATAGAGGCCTAAACCTGAGCGGTAAAACTGACTCTCTCCATGTCAAAACTTTGAATCAAAATAAAAAATAAACTCACAAATAAAGAAAAACAAAAAATAAAGTTGAAATTTACAACAAATTTATTTCAGGGCCCATTTTAGGGGTGAAGGAGGTGAGAAAGGGCAAAATTATCCGAAAATAACAACCAAAAATTGTAGAAAAACTAATTTAAATACAGTATTGATCTTTGTTTTTCGAAAGGACCACTAGTTTGGTGGTTGTTAATTATTTGAAGGGGAAGAGGGTCGGGGGCCAGTAGGTTAGGCAAAAGTATTTGTATAGAAATAACAATACCAAACATTTGAGAATAGTTTAATTTGCTTCATTTTTTGGTTGTATGTAGGGGTTGAAAGGGGTGAGAAAATGCCGATAACCTCGCTTAAACGTGGGCGGGGACACTTGAGTAATACCAAGTCAAAACTTGGGTCTATCATTTAAGAATATATTAGAAAAACCCACGAGGAAATTTCAAATTTGATGATAGTTCAACATTAGGACTCTTTTAGGAGTTGAAATGGAAGAAACTGGCGAATGACCTTTGATGGGGCGTAAACCTGAACGGTAAAATTGACTCTCTTCATGTCAAAACTTATAATCAAGATTAAAAATTTACTAACAAATAAAGAAAACCAAAAAATAAAGTGGAAAATAACAAACAACCTGTTTTAAGGGCCCATGTTAGGGGTGAAAGAGGTGAGATAGAGCAAAATATCCAAAAATAAAAACAGAAATTGATAAAAAATATATTCAAATTCAGTATTGATCTTTGTTTTTCGATAGGATAACTAGTTAAGTCATATTTTGTTACAGCTCAGCCATTTATTAGTTAGAGACGTGAATGTTTATGTGAACTATTCCTTATTTAATGCCATTTTCAGTAACGCTGGTTGTTTAAATTATTTCGGATTTCAAGGCGGAAACAGAATACAAAAAATTATTATGTTAATTCTAAGCAATGTTTGTTTGGCAGTGACTCCTAACAAGAGCATGTCTAGTCGCCAAACATAACACCCTTTGAGTTTTGGACGTTGAGTTTCCTGAAGAGTAAGGTTTTTGCTTCGATAACCACCTTTGTCAGAAAACATGGCATTAAATTAAGAGTCGTTCTCTACAATATTCGCTTAAAAATTAACTGAATAATACATATATCAAAGATCAGTTTTTTGTTTAATGTTTTGATATAGATTTTGTTCAGGCATTTGCCATCACTAATTAGTGAAAACTAACCAGTTTGGAAGATTTTTTTACTGACCACCCTTCATTATATTAATTGGGCATTAATAGAGAGAGAAAGATGTGTTGAAAATTCTGAGGTTTAAACAATACAAATGTTTTGTTTCGACGTGTGTTCTAATATTAAAATTGTAAATATAAAAAATTGGAGAAATTTCAAGTCGACAAAAAACTACTGCATTTTCACGATAATGTAGAATAGAACTATATCTAAGCGCGGTAAAACTGAACCAGAGAACCATACTAACAGATGCGTTTTATCTAATTTGGGCACGTACTGCATTACCGCCGTTATGAAGTGAAAACAGCGAGAACCTAAAAGTAAAATCATTGTTTTAAATACAATTAGCGCATGAAAGAATCATACGATTTAAGTATTTTCAGGCTTAAAACATCAACTTTGGTTGTAAAGAATATTTATTTATAAAAGTTATTTATTATCATTTTTACCGATAAGAAACACATTAGCAGTTATGAAAGCTGCATTAAACAGCAACTTAAAAGAACATGTCAGGTGAGTTTAACGAGGCAAATTTCAAAGATCTTTTAGCTTTTGATGCATTTTTATGTTAAGAACTAATTATATTATTGGTGATTTGTAACATATATGCTGTACAGACGATGTGAAGCAAATTTCAGCCCTATACGTTTAATATCAAGCCAAATGGAGCTGGAAAACCAAAAGAAAATCTTTGAAAATTGAAATTTCTAGAGCAATCTAAGGGTGAAGGAGACGAGATAGAGCAAAAAGTCGTAGGACCAAAGTTGTAGATCGTGAAAAATCCGTGGCACCTGGTGCAGTCTGTTTTTCGATAGGACCATCCGTTCGGCCACTAGAGCTCAAAAAAACAGTTGTTTGAAAAAGGCTTATTTTAACGATTTTTTAATAATTTTTTTGAAGGAGTTAAAATTTAAATTGGTGGGTTTTCATATTTTTCCCCGTAGTTTGAACTAATGAGGAACGTGCGTGCCAAATTTCAGGTTCCTAGCTCATCTGGAAGTAGAAAAGAATTCGTATCCTTAATCAGTTACACAAGCGGCCGTATATATATTAGATAGACTCGCCTTACGGCTCGCTGGGGAGGCTCTCGGGAGAGGGGGAATTTGCATATTGAAGTCAACGTACAGATCTGTATCAAACTGTTTACAAACCCTGAGAACAAGGTATCTTTGGTGGTAATCAAGGAGATAGTTGGTGGTTGGGGTGTTTTTGGTTGAGTGGTAAGAAATAATTACACTGAGAAAAATTTAGTCCTGAAATACGTGGAAAATACACGTAAATAAGGGTGTGCGGGTTACCCACTGCAATCTGGACCCGGCTCAATGCTCCGGCAGTGAGGCCGCCACACGGAAAATCAGGACTTAGTTTGTCTACATAGTTATGACGTCACTGGCTATGACGTCATTACTGTCGGTTGTAAGTCCTTCCGATCAGAGTTGGCTCTCGTAATTGCAGAGACTTTTCTCAGAATATCCTGCGATTCATTTTGCCTTTACCACAGTTTATCACAGAATGTACAGTCCTATTCTCGTAAAATACAACCGATTTCTATGCACTGACTTGCCTAGTCTCTGCATTTACCGGTATTTTTGATTTAAAATCAGTAAAAGATGTCTGGGTCCTTCTAGCGATCACCCATCCAAGTTCTAACCACGCCCGATGTTTCTTGACTCGTATGTTCAGCTGGAGACTGCTATATCCATTGCGTTACGGCTGCCTGCTGAAGACTGTATAGTTGTTGAATAACATCTGAAGAAGTGATAAGTGAAGTTTTACGCTTAATGGTACTTCTCTACAGTGACAATTTATTGCGTGATAGAGTCTAGAGTAGCCCTCCGTACGTGTCATGCGTGTTTCCCAGTACCGGAATTTTTATAAAAAGTAATGTTTGTTCGTTGTGTGCGTCTGTCCTTTTGTGTTACGTGGGTATGTGTCATGATGGTTTTTAATGCTTCTTGACGACTTCCATTGGAATGAAATTTGATTTACATCGCCTGAGGAAGATCTCTCTGAGATTGAAACTGTCGTGGCCCATAATATGAGACTACAAAGGATCACTTTGACAGTACAAGGTATTTACACCATTAATATAGTTACAATTTATTGCCCTGACATATTTATTTGATACATTTAAAAGTGGCAGCAAATCAATGCAAGGTTATACTCGACCTGCATTCAAGGTCAAATGGTTATTTCAGGTTATTTCTTACAATTCATCTTATTTAAGACATTGCTAAAAAATACCTGAGTTATTAAAATCGCAGCAGGATTTAAACAGTGCAATTACTTTTTTTGGTAATTTGTTTGTGTAAACTTTGGGGAGATAAAATTAATCTTAGGTCTAAAACTGATCAATGTGTCCTTGCAACTATTTAAAAATAAAACAATATTTAACCTAAGTAACTGCTGACAAATAAAACGATTTGATTTTCTTCAATAATCTAAGCTTTTTCTCTGAAGAATTGGAAATTGGATATTCTTTTTGACGTTTCACTACCATTTACTTTATATGTATTTGCTATCAATGGTACTACAGTAAGTAAATCTATAAAAACATTAATAAAATATGTATTATAGAAACCAAATGTTATTATTCAAACTTGTATCACATTTGTAAATTTTCAATCCAAAATATAAAACTAACACAACGGACTTAAAATCAGTCCAGATTGGGTTAAAAATATTTATTCGATTCAAATAAAATATTTGATGGTAGTGCGAACTAAAACAAGGTAAAGACTAACAGCTTTTACCAAATCACATGGAAATAATTTGAAGTTCTCATCCATACGCCTACCGTAAATGCAGTGGGCTGAATGCAGAAAGTAATCATGGATAAACTTATGACGTGTTTTGTGACGTATACAAACCATCCATGACGTCACTTTAATGTTTTCCTTAAAATAATCAGGGTAAATACCCTGATTATTTGCAAATACGGCAGTTCGAGCGTAATTGCATAGAAATAGTTCTTAAAGAAGGACTGCGAGTCCTGCGTCTGTACTAATGCCCAAAACTCTGCCGAGTCATTGAGCTGGGTCCAGACACAACTCTCCTGTACGTGAGCCAAGTCCTTATTTACGTATTGCGAGTACAGATTCTAGACTTGGGGCAAAAACTCTGCTTTTCCGCTAAGATATTTTTCTCAGTGTATATAAATACCCCCGTTGCAGCAGTCCTGCATACTCAGCGAATTTCAAGTGCATAAATAAATAATTTAAATGAAGTCTCGCATCAAGTAAAATCAATATACATTCAAAAGAAAGCGTGCAAAAATACGTACTCTCCTAGTGGCTTTTAGGAGCAAAAGGCTATAAAAAAATAATAGCCTATACTTGGCACGAAAATGCAATATTCAAAATTTCAAAACAGCTGGCTTTTTCAATTTAATCATATGGGGAAATTACCAGCTGTTTAAGATTGAGTAAAAAATTTCATAAATATCATCAGTAAAAATCTGTATTTGCTATAGTACATTTATTTGACATATTTGATTATCTGGCCTTTAAATAAGCCACATGTCTGTATCCACCACATGGCTTTGAATGAAACATCAGCTCTCATGTTTTAATGTAAACAAAGCAGACGTTTTAGATCCCAATGCTACTTAAATGGCAGTTATTTGATGTTATTTTTTGTTTTCTAGCAAACTTTAAGAAATTACAGTACTTTTCCTGAGTCCCTGACATTAAAACATTTAATTTGTGCCCTTTTACCTCATCCTGTGACTTGCCAAATGCCCACAATTGCTATTCAAAAATAAATTATTCTCCATAAGATTAGTATGGAAAAATGCAGGTTTGCTGCCACAGAAATTTGAAAATGAGGTATCATAGGCTAAAATCCAATATATCTAAACTATATGAAGCCACATAACATGTTTTATCAAGATATGTTGAGGAATAAAAAAGCTATCCAATTTGATTTACCTCTCATAAGGTTAACAATGGGAAAGAGAGTTCACAGGTTTGCTGCCTCAGGGATTGGATGATTTGGGTATTTTAAGCCATAATCAAGTTGATATTAACTGTATGAAGCCCCATGCCAGTTCTTATCAGGATATTTTGAGAAATGAGCAAACTACACAACTTTTTTTATTACCCAAAAGGTTAATAACATGGAGAATCAGTATGCAGGTTTGCTGCCATGTAAAAATAGGGTATTTTAGGCCATAATCCAGTATATTTCAAATAGATGAAGCCACATACAAAGTTTTATCAAGATACGTTAAGAAATAAGGAAGATATAGAATTTTTTATTTCCCATAAGGATAACATGGGAAATGAGTATGCAGGTTTGCTGCCATAAAAATGGAAAATATCGGGGATTTTAGACTAAAATGCATTAGATCTCATCTAAATGAAGCCACAAACCAAGTTTTATTGAGATATGTTGTGAAATAAGCGAGATATAGAAAATTACTTATTTCCCATAAGGTTAACATAGGGACAACGTACTGTGTTTACCACTTTCAATATCTCCATAACCAATGGACATAGAGCAATGATTCAAAATACTAAATTGTTTATTTTTTCCAGCTGAATTCAATGGTGCCAAACAAAATTGGATTATTTTTATTTTTCTATGTGAAAAACCCAAAAAACCCATTTTTGGGGGGGTTTACCCCCCTTTACCCCCCCCTTCCAGTGGTCCGATCGGGCTGGTTTTCGAACTCATCCCAATAATTACTACTTTACACATCTGTGCCAAATTTCATTCCGATCGGACCATTTTTGCGAGCGCTATCGTGCTTACAGACACATATATATATATATATATATATATATATATATATATATATATATATAGATATATATAGATATATATAAATAAAGCGGGAAAACCTCGGGAAAAAGTCATAGGACCAAAGTTGTAGATCGTAAAAAATCAGTGACTCCTGGTGCTACCCGTTTCTCGATAAGACCATCGGTTCGGCCACTAGAGCTCAATATAGCAGTTACGAAAGCTGCACAAACAGCAACAATGAAGAAAATGTCTAGCGAGTTGTATTAAAAAGGCAAATTTAAAATATTTTAAAATTGTATTTGCATTTTCAAATTCAGAAATTGTTGATACATATGTGACCTAAAGATGATGTGCACCACACCAAATTTCAGCCCTGTAACGTTTAAATTATATACAATTAAAGCTGTAAAACCTCGGGTAAATCTGTGGATTTCAAGAGCTACTTTAGGGTGAAGGAGGCGAGATAGGGGAAAAACTCATAGGACCAAAGTTGAAGATCGTAAAAAATCAGTGACTCCTGGTGCTGCCCGTTTCTCGATAGGACCATCGGTTAGGCCACTAGAGCTCAATATGACATGTCTAAAAAGGACTTTTTTAGCGATTTTTTCATATGTTTTGGGGGGAGTTTAAATAAAAAATGGCGAGATTTGATAATTTTTCCTGTATTTTATCCTCCATTGGTGATTTGTAACATATATGTTGTAGACAAGATGTGTACCAAATTTAAGCCATGTATGTTTAATATCAAGGCAAATGAAGCGGAAAAATCTGGGGGAAATATTCGAAAATTGATAGTTACAGAGCTATCTAAGGGTGAAAGAGACGAGATGAAAATTTTTTTTTGAGAGTCTGTTATCATTTTTGAGAGGGTTATAATTTAAAATTGCGATTAAAAAATATAACCGTCGGTTTAAAGCAATGAGGAAAATACAAGCTAAATTTCATATTCCTAGCTCAACCGGAAGTCATAAGGGGTGTAGGTAGTGTATGAAGGCGACACGGAATGAAATGCCTCGAGAATATTGTTAAGAATCAGTTATATTATTGCTTATTTGTAGCATACAGGCTGTATACATGATGTGTGCCAAATTTCAGCCCTCTAAGTATAATATTAAGTCAATTGGAGCTGGAAAACCTAGCGAAACCTTCGAAAATCGAAGGTTTTAGAGCTATCTGAGGGTGAAGGATACCAGATACGGCAAAAAGTCATAGGACCAAAGTTGTAGATCGTGAAAAATCCGTGGCACATGGTGCAGTCCGTTTTTTGATAGGACCATCCGTTCAGCCACTTTATTTATAATGAGTAATATGATTACTTCAGTCATGTAGTTTTGTATTTCGTTACTCATACTCATACTCATACTCATATTAGTATATCATTTGATTGGCTTAGCGGAAGTTTGATAGCTAACTTTTTGTAAAAACATTAACTACACTACTGTTAAATGGCAATGGCGTATTGAGTAGGGTAGTGCCTTAATAAAAAAAAAACTTTAAGCAGTACAGCTGTGTATAACAACAGATATCTCAATAACTGCGGGCGCTAGTCTTTTAAGCGTTTCACGTACTTAAATACTGATTGGTTTACGATAAAAACTATAATCTAGTATATTGCTATCATATATAAATTTTAAACTGGAGGAAAGTGCATGCCAAAATTCAGGTTCCTAGCTATACCTAAATCATACATAAACTGTCCTGAAAATATTCAGGGATCTAGGTAGTACATAAAGGTGACACTGAATGAAATACCTTGAGAAAATCGCTGAGATTTGGCAAATTTCGAAAATTTTTGAACTTTATATGCTTTTAAACATTAGGAACTGGTTATTTTAAATTTTCAGTGCTCTTGGTAGTATATGAAGGCGACACGGAATGATGATCCTCGAGAAAATCGGCAAATTTCACAGATTTTTTAACTCTATAGGTATTTAATTATAAAGAAATGGTTAGATTATTCGTGATTTGTAAAATGTATGCTGCATAGATGATGTGTGCCGAATTTCAGCTCTTTGCGTAAAATATTAAGTCAATTGGACGTGTAAAACCTAGCAAAGACCTTTGGAAATTCAAAGTTCTAGAGCTATCTAAGGGTGAAGGAGACGAGATAGGGCAAAAAGTCACAGGACCAAAGTTGTAGATCGTGAAAAATCCGTGGCACAAGGTGCAGTCCGTTTTTCGATAGTAGCATCCGTTCGGCCACTAGAGCTCAAAATAACGTTTCCTTAAACAAGTTTTTTAGCTATTTTTTTTTTAATTTTGAGGAGGTTAAAATAAAAAATGGCGGGTTTTGATAATTTTTCCTGTGGTTTGGCCCTCCAAGGAATATACGTACCAAATTTCAAGTCTCTAGCTCATCGGGAAGTATGGTTTGACTTTGTATCCCTATGGGTCAGTGAGTTACACATGTGGTTGTATATAATATTGATTGACTCGCCTTGCGGCTCGCTGGGGGCTCCGCCCCCAGGCCCCCTCTGGGAGGCTCTCGAGAGAGGGGGGATTTGCATATTGAAGTCAACGACAGATTTGTATCAAACTGTTTACAAACCCTGAGAACAAGGTATCTTTGGTGGTAATCAAGGAGATAGTTGGTGGTTGGGGTGTTTTTGTTTGAGTGGTAAGAAATAATTATATAAAAATGAGGTGAAACCAGAGGGTGGATAATGAAATTTACAGGACTAATTAAATTTAAACTGTTTACAATGCCGCTGTACAAGAAATTTGTGGTAGTGTTAAAGTGGATAGTTGGTGGTGGGGATGAGGGGGTTGTTTTTTGGTGGGGGGTTTAATTTTGTTGGTGAGGCCAGGGCCAGGTGAGGAAAACGAAAAAATGGATCTCGAAACGTTAAAAAATATATATGAAAAACACGAGTCAAGTGCAATGGAAGTTTAACTTATGAGGACCTCTGAGGGGTTGAAATGGGGTAAAATTGACGAATGGCGTTTGATTATGCTAAAGGGTCAGGGTTTTTGATATTGAAAAGACACAACACATAATTAATTTTACTGTTTAGGTTCAGATTCCCAGCTCATGGTATCTTTGGTGGTGTACAGCATTAGGTAGTTGGTGGCGGGGATGGTTTTGGTTGTTGGGAGGTTAATTACTTGATAGTAAACAGGGGATAAGTGGGGTCATGGGTAAGGCAAAAGTATTTGTTTGGAAGTAACAATGCCTGAGTTTTGAAAATGCATAATTCACTTCACTACTTAAGGGTGAAGGAGGCGAGATAGGAGAAAAAGTCATAGGACCAAAGTTGTAGATCGTAAAAAATCAGTGACTCCTGGTGCTGCCCGTTTCTTGATAGGACCATCGGTTCGGCCATTAGAGCTCAATATATGATTTAGGCAATTAAAGCTGGAAAACCTCGGGTAAATGTGTAGAAATTCAACTTTCTAGAGCTACTTAAGGGTGAAGGAGGCGAGATAGGGGAAAAAGTCATAGGACCAAAGTTGTAGATCGTAAAAAATCAGTGACTCCTGGTGCTGTCCGTTTCTCGATAGGACCATCGGTTCGGCCACTAGAGCTCAATATGTGAAATGAAAATAAGGAGGTATTTGTTATACTTAAGGATGAAGGAGGCGAGATAGGGTAAAAAGTCATAGGAACAAAGTTGTAGATCGTAAAAAATCAGTGACTCCTGGTGCTGCCCGTATCTCGATAGGACCATCGGTTAGGCCACTAGAGCTCAATATAACATATCTAAAAAGGACTTTTTTAGCGATTTTTTCATATGTTTTGGAGGGAGTTTAAATAAAAAATGGCGAGATTTGATAATTTTTCCTGTATTTTATCCTCCATTGGTGATGTGTAACATATATGTTGTAGACAAGATGTGTACCAAATTTAAGCCATGTATGTTTAATATCAAGTCAACTGGAGCGGAAAAATCTGGGGGAAATCTCCGAAAATTGATACTGTAGTTACAGAGCTACCTAAGGGTGAGAGAGACGAGATGAAAATTTTTTTTGAGGGTCTCATTTCATTCATCTTTGTTTTCATTTTTGAGAGGGTTATAATTTAAAATTGCGATTAAAAAATATAACCGTCGGTTTAAAGCAATGAGGAAAATACAAGCTAAATTTCATATTCCCAGCTCAACCGGAAGTCATAAGGGGTGTAGGTAGTGTATGAAGGCGACACGGAATGAAATGCTTTGAGAATATTGTTAATAATCAGTTATATTATTGCTTATTTGTAGCATACAGGCTGTATACATGATGTGTGCCAAATTTCAGCCCTCTAAGTATAATATTAAGTCAATTGGAGCTGGAAAACCTAGCGAAAGCCTTCGAAAATCGAAGGTTCTAGAGCTATCTGAGGGTGAAGGAGACCAGATACGGCAAAAAGTCACAGGACCAAAGTTGTAGATCGTGAAAAATGCGTGGCACATGGTGATGTCCGTTTTTCGATAGGACCATCCGTTCAGCTACTAAAGGTCAATATAACCGTTTTAAAAAAGCTTTTTCACAGATTTATTAATAAATTATTGAAGGGGTTGAAATTTAAAATTTGTAGTTTTGATACTTTTACACTCAGTTTTTTAGCAATGAGGAAAGTGCTTGCTAAATTTTATTTTTCTAGCGCAACCGGAAGTCATAGATATACGGTTTGCAAATGTTCAGAAGTCTAGATAGAATAAGAACGTGACACGGAATGAAATACCTTGAGAAAATCACTGGCATTTGGCAAATTTCGAAGATTTTTTA
This sequence comes from Flexamia atlantica, assembly GCA_035578135.1. Classification (NCBI taxonomy): domain Eukaryota; kingdom Metazoa; phylum Arthropoda; class Insecta; order Hemiptera; family Cicadellidae; genus Flexamia; species Flexamia atlantica. The sequence continues at coordinate 79,442,265 of JAQJVK010000001.1, read as the reverse complement.
ACTTTATATGCATTTAATTATTACGAAATAGTTATATTACTGGTGATTTATAACATATATGTTATAGAGATGATGAGTGCCAATTTTCAGCCCTTTACGTATAATATTAAGTGAATTGGATCTGGAAAACCTACGGAAGATGTTCGAAAATTTAAATTTCTAGAGCTATCTAAGGGTGAAGGAGACCACATACGGCAAAAAGTCATAGGACCAAAGTTGTAGATCGTGAAAAATCCGTATCACATGGTGCAATCCGTTTTTCGATTGGACCATCCGTTCGTCCACTAGAGCTCAAAATAACATATCCTTAAAATAAGCTTTTTTAGTGATTTTTTAATAATTTTTTTGAGGGGGTTAAAATAAAAAATTGCGAGTTTCGATAATTTTCCCTGAGGTTTGGTCCCCCAAGGAATATCCGTGCCAAATTTCAAGTTTCTACCTCATCGGGAAGTCGATCAGAATTCGTATTCCCTATGGATGAGTTACACATGCGGTTGTATAGATATATAGACTCGCCTTACGGCTCGCTGGGGGCTCCGCCCCCAGGCCCCCTTTGGGAGGCTCTCGGGAGAGGGGGAATTTGCATATTGAAGTCAACGTACAGATCTGTATCAAACTGTTTACAAACCCTGAGAACAAGGTATCTTTGGTGGTAATCAAGGAGATAGTTGGTGGTTGGGGTGTTTTTGGTTGAGTGGTAAGAAATAATTACACTGAGAAAAATTTAGTCCTGAAATACGTGGAAAATACACGTAAATAAGGGTGTGCGGGTTACCCACTGCAATCTGGACCCGGCTCAATGCTCCGGCAGTGAGGCCGCCACACGGAAAATCAGGACTTAGTTTGTCTACATAGTTATGACGTCACTGGCTATGACGTCATTACTGTCGGTTGTAAGTCCTTCCGATCAGAGTTGGCTCTCGTAATTGCAGAGACTTTTCTCAGAATATCCTGCGATTCATTTTGCCTTTACCACAGTTTATCACAGAATGTACAGTCCTATTCTCGTAAAATACAACCGATTTCTATGCACTGACTTGCCTAGTCTCTGCATTTACCGGTATTTTTGATTTAAAATCAGTAAAAGATGTCTGGGTCCTTCTAGCGATCACCCATCCAAGTTCTAACCACGCCCGATGTTTCTTGACTCGTATGTTCAGCTGGAGACTGCTATATCCATTGCGTTACGGCTGCCTGCTGAAGACTGTATAGTTGTTGAATAACATCTGAAGAAGTGATAAGTGAAGTTTTACGCTTAATGGTACTTCTCTACAGTGACAATTTATTGCGTGATAGAGTCTAGAGTAGCCCTCCGTACGTGTCGTGCGTGTTTCCCAGTACCGGAATTTTTATAAAAAGTAATGTTTGTTCGTTGTGTGCGTCTGTCCTTTTGTGTTACGTGGGTATGTGTCATGATGGTTTTTAATGCTTCTTGACGACTTCCATTGGAATGAAATTTGATTTACATCGCCTGAGGAAGATCTCTCTGAGATTGAAACTGTCGTGGCCCATAATATGAGACTACAAAGGATCACTTTGACAGTACAAGGTATTTACACCATTAATATAGTTACAATTTATTGCCCTGACATATTTATTTGATACATTTAAAAGTGGCAGCAAATCAATGCAAGGTTATACTCGACCTGCATTCAAGGTCAAATGGTTATTTCAGGTTATTTCTTACAATTCATCTTATTTAAGACATTGCTAAAAAATACCTGAGTTATTAAAATCGCAGCAGGATTTAAGCAGTGCAATTACTTTTTTTGGTAATTTGTTTGTGTAAACTTTGGGGAGATAAAATTAATCTTAGGTCTAAAACTGATCAATGTGTCCTTGCAACTATTTAAAAATAAAACAATATTTAACCTAAGTAACTGCTGACAAATAAAACGATTTGATTTTCTTCAATAATCTAAGCTTTTTCTCTGAAGAATTGGAAATTGGATATTCTTTTTGACGTTTCACTACCATTTACTTTATATGTATTTGCTATCAATGGTACTACAGTAAGTAAATCTATAAAAACATTAATAAAATATGTATTATAGAAACCAAATGTTATTATTCAAACTTGTATCACATTTGTAAATTTTCAATCCAAAATATAAAACTAACACAACGGACTTAAAATCAGTCCAGATTGGGTTAAAAATATTTATTCGATTCAAATAAAATATTTGATGGTAGTGCGAACTAAAACAAGGTAAAGACTAACAGCTTTTACCAAATCACATGGAAATAATTTGAAGTTCTCATCCATACGCCTACCGTAAATGCAGTGGGCTGAATGCAGAAAGTAATCATGGATAAACTTATGACGTGTTTTGTGACGTATACAAACCATCCATGACGTCACTTTAATGTTTTCCTTAAAATAATCAGGGTAAATACCCTGATTATTTGCAAATACGGCAGTTCGAGCGTAATTGCATAGAAATAGTTCTTAAAGAAGGACTGCGAGTCCTGCGTCTGTACTAATGCCCAAAACTCCGCCGAGTCATTGAGCTGGGTCCAGACACAACTCTCCTGTACGTGAGCCAAGTCCTTATTTACGTATTGCGAGTACAGATTCTAGACTTGGGGCAAAAACTCTACTTTTCCGCTAAGATATTTTTCTCAGTGTATATAAATACCCCCGTTGCAGCAGTCCTGCATACTCAGCGAATTTCAAGTGCATAAATAAATAATTTAAATGAAGTCTCGCATCAAGTAAAATCAATATACATTCAAAAGAAAGCGTGCAAAAATACGTACTCTCCTAGTGGCTTTTAGGAGCAAAAGGCTATAAAAAAATAATAGCCTATACTTGGCCCGAAAATGCAATATTCAAAATTTCAAAACAGCTGGCTTTTCCAATTTAATCATAAGGGGAAATTACCAGCTGTTTAAGATTGAGTAAAAAATTTCATAAACATCATCAGTAAAAATCTGTATTTGCTATAGTACATTTATTTAACATATTTGATTATCTGGCCTTTAAATAAGCCACATGTCTGTATCCACCACATGGCTTTGAATGAAACATCAGCTCTCATGTTTTAATGTAAACAAAGCAGACGTTTTAGATCCCAATGCTACTTAAATGGCAGTTATTTGATGTTATTTTTTGTTTTCTAGCAAACTTTAAGAAATTACAGTACTTTTCCTGAGTCCCTGACATTAAAACATTTAATTTGTGCCCTTTTCCCTCATCCTGTGACTTGCCAAATGCCCACAATTGCTATTCAAAAATAAATTATTCTCCATAAGATTAGTATGGAAAAATGCAGGTTTGCTGCCACAGAAATTTGAAAATGAGGTATCATAGGCTAAAATCCAATATATCTAAACTATATGAAGCCACATAACATGTTTTATCAAGATATGTTGAGGAATAAAAAAACTATCCAATTTGATTTACCTCTCATAAGGTTAACAATGGGAAAGAGAGTACACAGGTTTGCTGCCTCAGGGATTGGATGATTTGGGTATTTTAAGCCATAATCAAGTAGATATTAACTGTATGAAGCCCCATGCCAGTTCTTATCAGGATATTTTGAGAAATGAGCAAACTACACAACTTTTTTTATTACCCAAAAGGTTAATAACATGGAGAATCAGTATGCAGGTTTGCTGCCATGTAAAAATAGGGTATTTTAGGCCATAATCCAGTATATTTCAAATAGATGAAGCCACATACAAAGTTTTATCAAGATACGTTAAGAAATAAGGAAGATATAGAATTTTTTATTTCCCATAAGGATAACATGGGAAATGAGTATGCAGGTTTGCTGCCATAAAAATGGAAAATATCGGGGATTTTAGACTAAAATGCATTAGATCTCATCTAAATGAAGCCACAAACCAAGTTTTATTGAGATATGTTGTGAAATAAGCGAGATATAGAAAATTACTTATTTCCCATAAGGTTAACATAGGGACAACGTACTGTGTTTACCACTTTCAATATCTCGGTAACCAATGGACATAGAGCAATGATTCAAAATACTAAATTGTTTATTTTTTCCAGCTGAATTCAATGGTGCCAAACAAAATTGGATTATTTTTATTTTTCTATGTGAAAAACCCAAAAAACCCATTTTTGGGGGGGTTTACCCCCCTTTACCCCCCCTTCCAGTGGTCCGATCGGGCTGGTTTTCGAACTCATCACAATAATTACTACTTTACACATCTGTGCCAAATTTCATTCCGATCGGACCATTTTTGCGAGCGCTATCGTGCTTACAGACACATATATATATATATATATATATATATATATATATATATATATATATACTAGAAGAACCCGTGGCTTCGCTCACGATAAAAATTAAACATACTCTAGATCTATCACCCATCAATTATATCGTTTTGTTTCCCATTTATGTTTCTTGTTGTAAAATCTACTTCTTTATATCAAATGTACTTCCATAAAACAAAAAGGTTTTATAAATTTGCTCTTAGTACGCATATGCTATGACGGGGGTATTCTATTCCTGCCTAAAGTGCCTGTCTATATATAAAAAATGTGACCATATCCAGTGCCCCACCGACAAATCCCCAAATGGTGTTGCTGTCCTGGGTAGGCTCATGCCCAATATCAGCGGTCCTTCCTCTTGCAAGTGCTGCTTGCTTGTATCGGCTGTCCAGTCGATCTTGCTATCAGATGAAGAGGATTGCGCTCACACACTCAAGAAACGAATTTACAGAGACTGGCTCACCCAAGACAAACGCCGAGAAGAATTTATAGTCGTTTCTGCTTAACGCACGGTATCTGAGTTTGCCCTGATGATGATCATGGGGCACGATATAAGGAATGGCTCCCTTTGCTTTTTCGACGGCTTTGAATCTGCTCGCATATGTAGCATAGCAAGGCCACACTGTGGGGCCTTGAGCATAGTTACCCTTAATTTGAAATTTATTGCACCCCCGTCGCAACAGACCTGCGTATTAGAAATCCTATTTCTTTCTTTCATGAAGGCATACGTGTTAGAGGAACCATAGAACATGACTTGAAATTTCATTCACTGTAAAAGATCATTTTCTTAAGGTTTTGGGGTCTACCTTGAACAAAAAATTACAATTCCACTCCAGCAATTATTAAAAAGTGCTGTCTTACGTTTTTAGACTCTATATTGAACAAAAAGATTGAATGAGCCGTCCCGGCAATTTTTTTAAAGTACTGTAGACAAAATTAATACTTTACAGTAGCACACTCTTCCTCTTTAAACAACAGTTAGTTGTTGTCATAAAAAAGAAGTCCTTCAAGAATAAGTGATCAGTGATCACAGAAGTCCTTCAGTAATATCAATTATTTATTTTATTTTATACTACATACCAGCATTTTATATAGTGTATTGCACTTAAAATATATTAAAAAGTCTTAATTCATTAACCATCTGGCACCAAGTAATAAATCTTCATGTAAACAAATACAGTTAAATAGCAGAAAGAAATACCATTAATTTACATCACCTGTTTTAAATTTTACTTTCACATGTTTTGTTAGTAAACAAATCTAACTGAAATTCTTTCAAAATCCCTGACATGGATACCTTTAAGACGGTCCCAGGGCTAAGCCCTGAAAGTTATCACGAAATTGAAGGTGTATAAACCTATTTCATGAAATTCTACATGTATCTACCAAGTTTCGTGGCCATCGGTCCAGCGGTGTCTGAGTTTATCAATGCTCTATATATATATATATATATATATATATATATATATACCAACATCCTCTTTTATACTTATAGATATATTTATCAATAAAGTTAAATGTATGAGGGCTACTAATATTATTATTTTTAACATTTCAGAACACAGTACCCTGTTTTAAAATTATTTAATTAGACCAACATGTTTCGGAGCTTTAGCCCATGGTCACAGTCTTTAAATTAATCTAACCTTATATAAAAATATTTATATAGAGTTTTTATAAACACATTGCCAAATAAATTCGTCAGCTGTTTTCAGATAGACTTGATTACTTTTATCTTTGGGTTCTGGATGTTATAATTTTTTCATATATTAAATTCTTCTTGTTTATTTGCATTTTGTTGATTATATTCTTTGGATCTTTTTTATTATGATGGTATATTTGGAATTCTTCTTTGATATCTAGTTTTTTGCCTTTTATTCCATATTCCAAAATTTCTAAGTCTTCTTCTATGGTTTTAAATTTGTGTTTCTTTATCAGCATATGCTCGGCTACGTTTGATTTCATGCTTGTCATGTTTTTGGATCTATAGGCCTGGATATGTTCTTTATATCTACTGTTAAACGATCTTCCGGTTTGACCTATATAATAGCTGTCACATTCTGAGCACTTGATTTTATATATCCCTGATTGGTTAAAGTTTCTTTTCGAAGGATCGTTTCTTTTAGTTTTACTTATTTTCTTGTTTAATATATCCAGAATGTTGTTTTTGGTCTTGTAGCTGATTGCGTAGTTAGATTTGTGGAAGGTCTTGCGGATTGCTTTATTGAATGTCGTGTTGTATGGCATGCAGATGAATTCTTTTGGGATATTTTCCTCTTCATTTCTTTTTTCCTTTTGTTTCTTAATTTTATGTCTTATCATATTATCTATTATTTTTTGTTTATATCCATTTTTTATAGCAAGATATTTTATGATATTTTTTTCTTTATTGAAATTTTTGGGTGTCATTGGAATGTTCAGCAATCTGTGGATCATGGTGTGAAATGTATTCATTTTTTGTTGCCAAGGGTGGTTGGAGTTTGCAGGAATTATCTTATTGGTTGTGGTTTGTTTTCTATAAATTTCAAACGCGTGTTTATTATTTTGTTTTGATATAGTAATATCAAGAAAATTGATTTGCTTTGGTTGGATTTCTTCAGAGAATTGTATTTTACTACATAATGAATTAATATAATTTAATAAATCTTTTGCTTCTGATTTATTTCCCTCAAAAAGACAGACGACATCGTCCACATAGCGGAACCAATATATTATTTTATTTCTGAAGGGATTGATATCGTTAATAATTTGTTTTGATTCTAATTCGTTCATGTAGATATCTGCAAGGAGGCCTGAAAGAGGAGACCCCATTGCTAGACCGTCTTTTTGAATATAGTGATGTGATTTGTATGAAAAGTAGTTTTGTGATACAGCTAACTTTGTTAATTTTACTGTATCTTCTATTTCTTTTTTGTTTAACGTTTTGTTTTTGGTTAGTTCTGTTTGGAGAATTTTTAACGTTTTATCTGTGGGAATGTTAGTATACATGTTTTTCACGTCGAATGACAAAAATAATGAATTGTTTGGTATATCTATATCTTTGATTTTAGAAATTAAATCGTATGTGCTAGTTACATTATATTTGTTTTCCTTACCTATGTTACTTTTTATTTTTCTCTGCAAATAACTGCTCAGTTTGTATGATGGTGCGTGTCTATAGTTTACAATTGGTCTGATTGGGATGCCTTCTTTATGCGTTTTTGGTAATCCTCGTAGTATAGGTGCTTTTGGTTTTATCATTTTCAGTTGACCTTGAATTATCTTTGATATACTTGTACATTTATTTATAGATGTATTTGTGGTTTTAAATTAAAAACATCCAATTTAATTTTTAAATTTTAAAAATTAAAAAAAAATTAAATTAAAAAATTAAAGGTTTAAAAAAAAAGATCCAAAGAATATAATCAACAAAATGCAAATAAACAAGAAGAATTTAATATATGAAAAAATTATAACATCCAGAACCCAAAGATAAAAGTAATCAAGTCTAACTGAAAACAGCTGACGAATTTATTTGGCAATGTGTTTATAAAAACTCTATATAAATATTTTTATATAAGGTTAGATTAATTTAAAGACCGTGACCATGGGCTAAAGCTCCGAAACATGTTGGTCTAATTAAATAATTTTAAAACAGGGTACTGTGTTCTGAAATGTTAAAAATAATAATATTAGTAGCCCTCATACATTTAACTTTATTGATAATTGAAATGGCTAACAACCAAAAAATAATACATACCTACAAATACCTATCTTTGAAAGCTGCCAAAATACAAGAAGATATTCAATTTAACAAACTTTGTTTATCTGAAAACGTTACACCTAAATATGTTAATTTATTTACAAAAACCAAATCGCAAGCTGCAATGAAAACCTTAGAGATATCGAAGAAAATATGGATTAAAGAAGAAGTGAAATACTTATACACGAAGCTTAACAAAACCAAAGAAACTATGAACAACGTGTACAGAGATATGACGAGCAAATATCATCCAGAAAGTATGGAAGAAATCACAAATTACATTTCAAAATGGATAAAACCCATAATTGATTCTAAAAAACAGACCCAAACAAGTAAACTTAAGAATCTAATTTATGAACAAAAGGAAAAAAATGCTAAGTCATACAATATTGATGAAAATCAATTTAGTCCAGCCGTAAATAACTTAACAAACATAGAATTTACTGTTAATGAGATTGAACTTTTAGGTAAGTCTACAAAATACAATATCAACCTAGATAATAGAAAACAAAATATAGAAGATGATCTCATTAATGTTGAAGTAGCAATCAGAGATAAAAGTGATGACAACCAAGAACTTATCAGGTACAGTTTTATACATGAATTGGAAAATGTAACCTCAACAAATCAACTAAACAATCAAAACAAGCAAAAGAAGAAATGAAAATAATCAATTCTATAACAGAAAAATTGAAAGAAAATAATGCAATCATAACTAAGACTGACAAAAGCAATGGTGTAGTAATAATAAATGAAAACGATTATGACCAGAAAATAGAAGAATTTTTAAACAGTGGACAGTTTGAAATCCTTAGTGAAGACCCGACGGAAGAGTTTACTAAAACCACAAATACATCTATAAATAAATGTACAAGTATATCAAAGATAATTCAAGGTCAACTGAAAATGATAAAACCAAAAGCACCTATACTACGAGGATTACCAAAAACGCATAAAGAAGGCATCCCAATCAGACCAATTGTAAACTATAGACACGCACCATCATACAAACTGAGCAGTTATTTGCAGAGAAAAATAAAAAGTAACATAGGTAAGGAAAACAAATATAATGTAACTAGCACATACGATTTAATTTCTAAAATCAAAGATATAGATATACCAAACAATTCATTATTTTTGTCATTCGACGTGAAAAACATGTATACTAACATTCCCACAGATAAAACGTTAAAAATTCTCCAAACAGAACTAACCAAAAACAAAACGTTAAACAAAAAAGAAATAGAAGATACAGTAAAATTAACAAAGTTAGCTGTATCACAAAACTACTTTTCATACAAATCACATCACTATATTCAAAAAGACGGTCTAGCAATGGGGTCTCCTCTTTCAGGCCTCCTTGCAGATATCTACATGAACGAATTAGAATCAAAACAAATTATTAACGATATCAATCCCTTCAGAAATAAAATAATATATTGGTTCCGCTATGTGGACGATGTCGTCTGTCTTTTTGAGGGAAATAAATCAGAAGCAAAAGATTTATTAAATTATATTAATTCATTATGTAGTAAAATACAATTCTCTGAAGAAATCCAACCAAAGCAAATCAATTTTCTTGATATTACTATATCAAAACAAAATAATAAACACGCGTTTGAAATTTATAGAAAACAAACCACAACCAATAAGATAATTCCTGCAAACTCCAACCACCCTTGGCAACAAAAAATGAATACATTTCACACCATGATCCACAGATTGCTGAACATTCCAATGACACCCAAAAATTTCAATAAAGAAAAAAATATCATAAAATATCTTGCTATAAAAAATGGATATAAACAAAAAATAATAGATAATATGATAAGACATAAAATTAAGAAACAAAAGGAAAAAAGAAATGAAGAGGAAAATATCCCAAAAGAATTCATCTGCATGCCATACAACACGACATTCAATAAAGCAATCCGCAAGACCTTCCACAAATCTAACTACGCAATCAGCTACAAGACCAAAAACAACATTCTGGATATATTAAACAAGAAAATAAGTAAAACTAAAAGAAACGATCCTTCGAAAAGAAACTTTAACCAATCAGGGATATATAAAATCAAGTGCTCAGAATGTGACAGCTATTATATAGGTCAAACCGGAAGATCGTTTAACAGTAGATATAAAGAACATATCCAGGCCTATAGATCCAAAAACATGACAAGCATGAAATCAAACGTAGCCGAGCATATGCTGATAAAGAAACACAAATTTAAAACCATAGAAGAAGACTTAGAAATTTTGGAATATGGAATAAAAGGCAAAAAACTAGATATCAAAGAAGAATTCCAAATATACCATCATAATAAAAAAGATCCAAAGAATATAATCAACAAAATGCAAATAAACAAGAAGAATTTAATATATGAAAAAATTATAACATCCAGAACCCAAAGATAAAAGTAATCAAGTCTATCTGAAAACAGCTGACGAATTTATTTGGCAATGTGTTTATAAAAACTCTATATAAATATTTTTATATAAGGTTAGATTAATTTAAAGACCGTGACCATGGGCTAAAGCTCCGAAACATGTTGGTCTAATTAAATAATTTTAAAACAGGGTACTGTGTTCTGAAATGTTAAAAATAATATATATATATATATATATATATATATATATATATATATATATATAGATATATATAAATAAATAGAAATTCGAACGAATGGTGTTTTTTGCTTCTGGGGGCCCCAAAACGAAAATTTATCATGGTCTCAGGCTTAGGTCTTACCATGAGACCTACGGTAATAGCTTCTACCCAATAGGGGAAATTCGCTAAAATGAGGTGAAACCAGAGGGTGGATGATGAAATTTACAGGACTAATGAAATTAAAAAATTTGGAAAACCTTGCGCTGATGATTACTGCGGCACAAATCTGACTTGTCAAAAAACTACAGACGGGGCATTATTATACAGTTTAATAACTAAACCTAAATACTACTTAAATTCTAATAACTATTCTAACTACAAAGCAGACTATAACAAGGCATTTTCTGAAATGACTGAAGATTTCTTGACTCGGAACCTGAACACACTGATATGCTCTCCATTGGGTTGTGTCAGAGATCGATTTTCACTTTCACACTTCATATCTAACTTATGGGAATTCAAGAAAAGAACTAAAGCCTCAGTGTTTATCATTATAAAAAAAGAATCATCTCCTAGAACTCTCTATAGTGGTCTACCTTACACAACTTTCTTGAATTGCATGCAGCAGTTAATTGTCAACCAATATTTCAAAGGAAATGAATTGTCTCAAAGTGAAGACACCTCAAGGCTCTTGACTAATACCACAACTGAGACAACTGAGGTCGACTTGTACGGTCCAGTTACATCCAAATCTCCACTGTCCGAGGCCTGTGCCTCCCCATCCCTGCCACAACTAACACCACCACAGCAGCCATCGCCGGTGTCCAGTGATGGGGAAATGAGCAGTCGTGGGAGTGGGAGTGAAGGTTGTGTGCCCAGTGATGAAAATATCAGTGTCAGTGGCTGTTATCAGCATGTAAATAGTTTTAGCCAAGATTGTGATTCTTTCAATAATAATCCTGTAAATAGTTTTTTAGACTAGGTAACTATGATTTTAGCATTTTCCACTGTAATATTCAAGGTTTGGAACAAGAGTTAAAAATTGATGAATTTAATTTATTAATTCAGTCAATGCAAAAAAAACCAAATATTATTTGCCTAACAGAACATTGGCTTAACCCTCAAAATGAATTCAAAATGCATAAACTGAATGATTACGAAGTTTCGGCAAATTTTTTAAGAAAGAGTCATAAGAGAGGTGGTGTCTGTATTTTGTCTAGCATGAAATTTAGAACCAAGGAAATAACTGATTTTTGTTCTTTCAGTATTGAGTCTGTAATTGAATGTTGTGCTGTAGAAATAACTCTAAAACAACCAGTTATAATAATATGTTTGTACAGACCACCACACACGGATAAAAAGATCCTGAATACTTTTTTTAATACTTTAAATTCTATTTTACTTCATTTAACAAAAAAATTTTCAAAGTATTGCTGGTTTATGACAGGAGATTTTAATTTTGATTTATTAAAACAAGACACTGCTACATTGCGTTTTAAGTCCTTAATGGAGTCTTACAACTTTACTGCTTCTATATCTCAAGCAACTAGGATTACAGCAAATTCAGAAACTTGTATTGATAACATTTATGTTAATATTCCTCTTGAAGAAACTAAAACTATAGTTGTTGATTCAGATATCTCAGATCATACTTATCAGATTTTAACAGCAAACTTGCATAATCCTCCTGATAAAGAAATTGTAACATACAAAAAAAGAAGTTTTAGTACAAAAAATATTTCCAATTTTAAAAATTTAATAAGTACTGAAAACTGGCATTCAGTCTATCATAATGAAAGCAGTGATCCAAACATGTTATATAAAAATTTCCTATCTACTTTTATGTACTACTTTGAGCTATCATTTCCATTAGTTAAGTATAAAAATCATCGTCAAAAAAATAAAAATTGGGTAACTCCTGGTATAATAATATCAAGTAATAAAAAGAGAGAATTGCATAGGTTGTGTAAATTGTCTGGTGATGTTGATTTCATTCAGTATGTAAAAACATATAAAAGGGTTTTTTAAAAAGTAGTTCAAGCCGCTAAAAAGAAATTTTATGATGAAAAAATACAAAATTCTGTCAACAAAACAAAAGCTGCTTGGTCTGTTGTAAAGGAAGAAACAAGTACAAAAAAACAATCATGTGGAATAAATGTAATAAAAAAATCTGATAATTTAATCAGTCAACCTACAAAAATTGCAGAGGCTTTCAATGCTTTTTTCTTAAATACTAGTGAACAACTAGATTTACAGCCAAACTTAGGTAAAGCAAAACATTTTCTAAGTAAGGTGAATAGAGATCATATAAATGAAATAAATAGCTTTGTTTCAGTTAATCCAAAAGAAATAGACTCTATCATCAAAGAATTAAAAAATTCTAAATCTGCTGGTTGGGATGGCATCCCTTCTGTTATTTTAAAATCTTGTAAAGACTTTATCAGTCTACCTCTCTCTCACATCATTAACATGGCGTTAATGAAGGGAATTTTCCCAGATCTTTTAAAATATAGCTTAGTACGTCCGATTCACAAAAAAGGTGACCAAAATTTAATTAATAATTTTAGGCCAATATCATTGTTACCAGTTGTATCCAAAATATTTGAAAAGGTTATTTTCAAAAGATTAGTTTCTCATTTAGCCCCGAATAACATTCCTAGTGAAAATCAATTTGGTTTCAAAAAAGGATGTAGCACTACTGATGCGGTCTTTGCCATAACAAAAGAAATAGTGGGTGCTATTGACAGATCGCAGTATGCTGTAGGCCTCTTCTGCGATTTGTCAAAGGCTTTTGATTGTGTCAATTATGAGCTTTTGTTGCACAAACTAAAATATTATGGACTTAGAGGAAATGCATTAGGAATATTGAAATCATATTTATCGAACCGAAATCAAAAAGTTGTGCTGAATTCTAATGTTCACTCAAATTTTCAGATTGTTAATGAAGGAGTCCCTCAGGGGTCTACACTCGGCCCTCTTCTGTTCCTTATATATATAGATGACTTGTTGGTTCAAAATTTAAATTCAAAATTGGTTATGTATGCTGACGATACAACAGCAGTTCTGAAAAATGACAATCCACAAGTTTTAAAAACTCAACTGTCCCATGACTTCAAATTAATGAGTGAGTGGTTCATGGCTAACAATTTAAAGTTTAATCAAACTAAAACTTCTCCAATTAATTTTCATTCAAATAACATCAATTCTATGCATAGTAATTACAGTCCTCTTGAAGGCTTGATACCAAAAATTTTGTCATGTAATCTTTTAGGGATAAACATTGATAAATCTCTCACATGGATAGATCACACAAAACAACTAGAGTCCAAACTGAACAAATCTTTTTATGTCATCTTAAGTTTGTCAAAAATTGTGGATACAAAAACTTTAAAATTGGTCTATTTTGCTTACACCTACTCTAATATGGCTTATGGTATAGAGATTTGGGGAAATTGTACAACAAGTAAAAGAATATTTCTTATCCAAAAACGAATTATAAGAGTAATTGCACAAGTCAGTCCAAGAACTTCTTGTTGAAGTTTGTTCAAACAATTAAATATTCTACCATTACCCTGCATGTATATATTTCATTTATTATTATTTGTAAAGAAGCATATTACTCAGTTTGAAGCATTCAAAACCAACAGCAGATATCATTTTAGACCAAGCAGTTTTGTATTACAATACCCTATACATAGAACTACAGCATATGAAAAAAGTACATTTTATATGGGTCTCCGGTTTTATAATAAATTACCTTCTTTAATTAAAAATGAAATTTCTAGTAAAAAATATCGCTTGAACCTGTTTTCCTTCTTAATTGAGAAATGTTTTTACAGTACTGAGGAATTTTTAGCCATGTCAATTGCAGAATCCTAAATTTATAATTGAAGATATTCTTTTTTATTGTATTTTGCTAAATTGTTTTAGTTATAATTAACATGTAGTTTTAGTTTTATATGACAATTCACCTGCCTACGAGCAAACGTACTCATTAAGGCGTAGTGTGATGTAAGAAAATAAATAAATAAATAAACTGTTTACAATGCCGCTGTACAAGAAATTTGTGGTAGTGTTAAAGGGGATAGTTGGTGGTGGGATGAGGGGGGTGTTTTGGTGGGGGGGGGGGTTAATTTTGTTGGTGAGGCCAGGTGAGGAAAACGAAAAAATGGATCTCTAAACGATAAAAAATATTTATGAAAAGTACGAGTCAAGTGCAATGGAAGTTTAACTTATGAGGACTTCTGAGGGGTTGAAAAGGGGTGAAATTGACGAATGGCCTTTGATTATGCTAAAAGGTCAGGGTTTTTGATATTGAAAAGACACAATACATAATTAATTTTACTGGTTAGGTTCAGATTCCCAGCTCATGGTATCTTTGGTGGTGTGCAGCATTAGGTAGTTGGTGGCGGGGATGGGTTTGGTTAATTATTTGATAGTAAACAGTGGATAAGTGGGGTCATGGGTAAGGCAAAATTATTTGTTTGGAAGTAACAATGCCTAAGTTTTGAAAATGCTTAATTCACTTCACTACTTAAGGGTGAAGGAGGCGGGATAGGGGAAAAAGTCATAGGACCAAAGTTGTAGATCGTAAAAAATCAGTGACTCCTGGTGCTGTCCGTTTCTCGATAGGACCATCGGTTCGGCCACTAGAGCTCAATATATGAAATGAAAATAAGAAGGTATTTGTTATATTTAAGGATGAAGGAGGCGAGATAGGGTAAAAAGTCATAGGACCAAAGTTGTAGATCGTAAAAAATCAGTGACTCCTGGTGCTACCCGTTTCTCGATAAGACCATCGGTTCGGCCACTAGAGCTCAATATAGCAGTTACGAAAGCTGCACAAACAGCAACAATGAAGAAAATGTCTAGCGAGTTGTATTAAAAAGGCAAATTTAAAGTATTTTAAAATTGTATTTGCATTTTCAAATTCAGAAATTGTTGATACATATGTGACCTAAAGATGATGTGCACCACACCAAATTTCAGCCCTGTAACGTTTAAATTATATACAATTAAAGCTGTAAAACCTCGGGTAAATCTGTGGATTTCAAGAGCTACTTTAGGGTGAAGGAGGCGAGATAGGGGAAAAACTCATAGGACCAAAGTTGAAGATCGTAAAAAATCAGTGACTCCTGGTGCTGCCCGTTTCTCGATAGGACCATCGGTTAGGCCACTAGAGCTCAATATGACATGTCTAAAAAGGACTTTTTTAGCGATTTTTTCATATGTTTTGGGGGGAGTTTAAATAAAAAATGGCGAGATTTGATAATTTTTCCTGTATTTTATCCTCCATTGGTGATTTGTAACATATATGTTGTAGACAAGATGTGTACCAAATTTAAGCCATGTATGTTTAATATCAAGGCAAATGAAGCGGAAAAATCTGGGGGAAATATTCGAAAATTGATAGTTACAGAGCTATCTAAGGGTGAAAGAGACGAGATGAAAATTTTTTTTTGAGAGTCTGTTATCATTTTTGAGAGGGTTATAATTTAAAATTGCGATTAAAAAATATAACCGTCGGTTTAAAGCAATGAGGAAAATACAAGCTAAATTTCATATTCCTAGCTCAACCGGAAGTCATAAGGGGTGTAGGTAGTGTATGAAGGCGACACGGAATGAAATGCCTCGAGAATATTGTTAAGAATCAGTTATATTATTGCTTATTTGTAGCATACAGGCTGTATACATGATGTGTGCCAAATTTCAGCCCTCTAAGTATAATATTAAGTCAATTGGAGCTGGAAAACCTAGCGAAACCTTCGAAAATCGAAGGTTTTAGAGCTATCTGAGGGTGAAGGATACCAGATACGGCAAAAAGTCATAGGACCAAAGTTGTAGATCGTGAAAAATCCGTGGCACATGGTGCAGTCCGTTTTTTGATAGGACCATCCGTTCAGCCACTTTATTTATAATGAGTAATATGATTACTTCAGTCATGTAGTTTTGTATTTCGTTACTCATACTCATACTCATACTCATATTAGTATATCATTTGATTGGCTTAGCGGAAGTTTGATAGCTAACTTTTTGTAAAAACATTAACTACACTACTGTTAAATGGCAATGGCGTATTGAGTAGGGTAGTGCCTTAATAAAAAAAAAACTTTAAGCAGTACAGCTGTGTATAACAACAGATATCTCAATAACTGCGGGCGCTAGTCTTTTAAGCGTTTCACGTACTTAAATACTGATTGGTTTACGATAAAAACTATAATCTAGTATATTGCTATCATATATAAATTTTAAACTGGAGGAAAGTGCATGCCAAAATTCAGGTTCCTAGCTATACCTAAATCATACATAAACTGTCCTGAAAATATTCAGGGATCTAGGTAGTACATAAAGGTGACACTGAATGAAATACCTTGAGAAAATCGCTGAGATTTGGCAAATTTCAAAAATTTTTGAACTTTATATGCTTTTAAACATTAGGAACTGGTTATTTTATTATTGATTTGTAACATATATACTGTAACGATGATGTATGCCAAATTTCAGCCTTCTACGTACAATATTAAGTCCATTGGAGCTTGAAAACCTTGGGAAGATTTTCGATAATTAAAGTTTCTAGAGCTATCTAAGGCTGAAGGAGACGAGATAGGGCCAAAAGTCACAGGACCAAAGTTGTAGATCGTGAAAAATCCGTGGCACTTGGTGCAGTCCGTTTTTCGTTCGGACCATCCGTTTGGCCTTTAGAGCTCAAAATAACAGTTTTTAGGACAGCTTTTTTGGGTGTTTATTGATAACTTTTTGAGGGGGTTAATATTTTAAATTGCGATTTTTGATAAATTTTACCCTCGGTTTTAACCAATGAGGAAAGTGCATGGAAATTTTCAGGTTCCTATCTCAACTGGAAGTCACATATATACTGTTTGCAAATTTTCAGTGCTCTTGGTAGTATATGAAGGCGACACGGAATGATGATCCTCGAGAAAATCGGCAAATTTCACAGATTTTTTAACTCTATAGGTATTTAATTATAAAGAAATAGATTATTCGTGATTTGTAAAATGTATGCTGCATAGATGATGTGTGCCGAATTTCAGCTCTTTGCGTAAAATATTAATTGGACGTGTAAAACCTAGCAAAGACCTTTGGAAATTCAAAGTTCTAGAGCTATCTAAGGGTGAAGGAGACGAGATAGGGCAAAAAGTCACAGTACCAAAGTTGTAGATCGTGAAAAATCCGTGGCACAAGGTGCAGTCCGTTTTTCGATAGTAGCATCCGTTCGGCCACTAGAGCTCAAAATAACGTTTCCTTAAACAAGTTTTTTAGCTATTTTTTTTTAAAAATTTTGAGGAGGTTAAAATAAAAAATGGCGGGTTTTGATAATTTTTCCTGTGGTTTGGCCCTCCAAGGAATATACGTACCAAATTTCAAGTCTCTAGCTCATCGGGAAGTATGGTTTGACTTTGTATCCCTATGGGTCAGTGAGTTACACATGCGGTTGTATATAATATTGATTAAAATAAAAAATGGCGGGTTTTGATCATTTTTCCTGTGGTTTGGCCCTCCAAGGAATATACGTACCAAATTTCAAGTCTCTAGCTCATCGGGAAGTATGGTTTGATTTTGTATCCCTATGGGTCAGTGAGTTACACATGCGGTTGTATATAATATTGACTCGCCTTACGGCTCGCTGGGGGCTCCGCCCCCAGACCCCCTTAAAGGGTTTAGCCCCAAAGCGGAGAGTTTGTATTGAAAGTAACAAAACGAATAAACTGTTTACAAATGCTTAGCAAAAGTAATTATTACTAGTTTTGGGATGAATAGTTTCAATGGGGTTTATGGTAGGGGGGGGGGGGTAATTATTACTGAAATGATTAATTAAATTTCGGAAAAATAAGATAGGTTTTAATTTTTGAGATATTTTACAAAAACCTTTTTATTATAAGACATTTTGGTGAATTGTCAAAACCAATTTTCTCCATAAGAATAAAATGGGAAATGAGTATGCAGGTTCGCTGACATGGAAATGTAAAAATTCAACTTTTTTCAGCATTCCAGCAGGTAACAACTAAATAAAGACACTACCAATTTTTATTCAGATTGTTGATAAATAAGCGATATATAATTTTATTTGTTTCCCATAAAGTAAACATTGAAATAAACTGCTGGACAGAGAATAATTATTCACAGTACCAAATTGTTGGTTTTTTCAATTTAAATCCAATGGTCCAACCCAGAATCTGATAATTTTCATTTTCTATGTAAAAGATCCCAAAACCCCATTTTTGACGGGTTTATCCATCCCCTCCTAACCCCACCATCCGATGGTCCGATCAGGCTAGTGTTGGGTATTTCCTCTTCCTCCCTTTTGAATTAGTAAGATTTATAAGAGTTCAATTTTAATAATCAAGTTAAATCCAATTAAACTTAAAAATCAACATATTAAAGTTTTTCCACATCATTAACGTGAGAAATGAGCATGCATGTTTGATGTCACAGAAATGAGCGAATTGGGACATTTAGGCCATTATTCGACTAAACATCAACTAAATTAAGCCTCATAACAGCCCTTACTAAACAAAAATTAAAAAAAGAAAAAGTTTTATTATTGCTGATTTGTAACATAGCTTGTAAGTGATTTTTTGTAATTTTTTGAGGAGGTTAAAATAAAAAATGGCGTTTTTTGATAATTTGTCCTATATATTGACCATCCAAGAAATATTCATGCCACATTTAAAGTTTCTAGCTAATCAGGAAGTTGGGTTTGAACCGGGATGAAATACCTCGTGAAAATCGCTGACATTTGGCGAATTTTGAAGTTTTTTTTAACTTTATATGCAATTTTATATTACAAATAAGTACAATATTCCTGATTTGTAACATATATGCTGTAGAGATTATGTATGCCAAATTTCAGCCCTCTACGTATGACATTAAATCATCTGGAGCTGAAAACCTAGAGGAAATGTGAAAAATTCAACGAAAGTTTAACTTTTGAGGGCTATTTTAGGGGTTGAAAAGGGGTGAATTCTGCGAATGTCCCCTGATAACCCTAAAGGATCAAACTTACTATCTCACTGTGAAATTTGAGGTCTACAAGCTAAAAATAAATATAAAAAAATCATTAAACCCCAAAATAAACTGACAAATTTATAAGAATTCTAAATTTAGAGGCCATTTTGGGAGTGAAGGAGGTGAGATAAGGCAAAATACATAAAGACCAAAATTGTAGGAAATTTAATTTCAACTTAGGAAATAAACTTTGTTTTTGAATAGAACCTTTATTTTAGCCACAAGAGGAAAAAAAAAACTAAAAGTACTTTTATCGAAATTCAAGTTTCCCCCCATTTTACCCCCTTTTGGGGGGTGGGGGGTCGAAATTGTTTGTTTTGAGAATTTTGTATTTAGTATGACCACCCAATAAATATTTCTACAAATTTATAGGGGCCTAGGTAGTATATCAAGTAAACTGGTGCTGGAAAACCTAAGGAAGATCTATGAAAATTGAAAAATCTAGTTCAATCTAAGGGTGAAGGAGACGAGATAGGGCAAAAAATCATAGGAACAAAGTTGTAGATCGTGAAAAATCCGTGGCACGTGGTGCAGTCCGTTTTTCAATAGGACCTCTGGTTTAGCCGCTATAGCCCAAAAACGAAAAGTACTTTTTTCGAACTTCAATTTTTTTCCCCTTTTTCCCCCCTTTGGGGGGGTCGGGGGTGGAAATGTTTTGTTTTGACAATTTTTCCTGGGGTTTGACCACCAAAGGAATATTCGTGCCAAACTTCAAGTTTCTAGCTCATTGGGAAGTCGATAACAGTTTGTATAGATCAGTCAGTTACACAAGCGGTCGTATACAATATAGATTAGCTATTAAATAATTGACGATTGACCAAATTGATAGCTGCTCGCCGTGTCTCTTGCCCACTTTTTAAAATTAAATTGAAATAAATAAATAAGGCCTGAATCCACTTGCTCGAATTGATAGATGGTCGATGTGACAGTTGCTCGACTTTATTAAATTAAATAATAATAATTACAAATTTGTGTCATTTGACCGAATTGATTCTTGCTCGCAGTGGCAGTTGGCAGAAGAGTGGAGGGGGCAAGCAAGAAGGAGAGGGAGTGGGCGGGGCGCCCAGCCCGTATTTGCTGTCTTATATTTGAGAGCGTTATAGGTTAGCAGGCGTATCAACGTAAGCTAGTTGTATTAATAAATTTACCTGCATATTGGAACTAGCAATTAATGAGAAATAACGAAAACCCAGTTTTCGGCATTAAGAGGGTCCCCTACCAACAGCAGTTTTCGTTTTTCTGCGACACTAGCGGCGACTTTTGGAACTGCGGCTCCATAAGAGCCCATGTTAAATTTGTGCACTTTTTGCCGCGCAAGCCGGTTCAGGGGTAAACGCGGTGTCATTTAGCGTCTCCAATTCTTAAAATAAAAGTTTTTCGGATACAGCTTTGTAAAGATAACGAGTTGCAGAGTGTTTTTTTGCTTCTCCAAAATTGTTTATGCTCACTTATTAAAAAGATACATTCGACCCCTAATCCCGCCAATAAAAGAAGAAAAATCAAGTACTATTCAAAAGTTTGGCAATACTATTTTAAAACAACAATTTTGTCTCACACCTTGCCCGGCGTTATCAGAGGGAAAAGCTACTCGCCAACTTAACCCCATTTCAACTCCATGAAAAAGTTCTCTAAATCTGAACTTGCAATGAGTTTACAATTGCACTGGTGGTTTTTACCATGTTAAGATATCTTGAGGTAGGAGAATTATTTCAACCCAAAAAAATTAATTAATTTGGTCTTGTGTCTTTTCAAAATCAAACCCCCGTCTTTTGGACTCATAATGGGAGGTCTGGGGGCGGAGTATTGTTCAACTGTGGGAGAACACAAACGGGGGCCTGGGGGCGGAGCCCCCAGCGAGCGAAGCGAGTATTTTTATAAAGTCGGACAACTAACTGTCACAGCGCACAAGTATCAATTCAAATAAGTGGTTTCAGTATTTTATTTAATTATTAATAGTCCAGTCAATTTACGTGATGACCTCAAAAAAAACTGCAAGAAAACAGTTTTTGATGGAATTCTACTTAAAAAAATATGAATTTTAACACATCCAAAGTTTACCAAAATCGGACCATGGGAACCTCACTAAAATCACGTTTCAAAATGACGGCTTTTCCCACCATACAAAAATTTTTGAAAAAAGACATTCAACTGCATTTTGTATCAATATTTTTCGGGATATTGACTTTGGACCGCCGTCAATCATCGTTGGGTGATTGGTTCTAAATTTTGACTGAGTTTACTTTTTCGGCCGCCATCTTGGATCCGCCATATTGGATATAAATATTTTCTTCAAATGTAAAGATGGTGTTGAGACGCATCATTATGGACTAGATTTTTACCCTGAACACAATGCTGGAATCCGTTTTTTAAAATATGCATTCGTTAAAAAGATATGCTGAAATAAAAATTTATCCCTATACATTTCTTATGGACGTTTAATTTTTTTAAAGATTTTTTTAGAATTATCTCTTATATCTCCGGTTCTAACTAAGGTATGCAGTTCGTTTTGGTCTTAAATTACTCAGTCATTTAACGGCTTTTATATGAGCTATCGATCATTAAAATTGGACGACTGCTGAACGAGCTATAAGGCTAAAATTGACACGAAAATCCATTTTTTAGAAATTTGTTTTTTGTCAAAGATTCATAGCGCAGGTCCTAAATGGATTAAAAAGCTCGTTCTCCCCTCAAATTACTCAGAAGATTCTGGGCTTTTATATGAGCTATGGCTCATTAAAATTGGACTTACTTAATTTGAGTTATGAACTTTCATTTACCATAAAATCTGTTCACTTTCGTAAATAGTATATAATTAATGACTCATATATTGAAAACTAACAGAGATTCAAAACGGTTTTATGTTTTAATTAACTCAGTACATTATTGGCTTTCATTTAAGCTCTTAATCATTTAAATCTGTTGAGTTTGAGGTGAGATATAGACCTCAAACCAACATAAAAATCAACTTTTTTAAAATTTCATAATTATTTAAAGATTTGTATCTCAAGTCCCAAACATGCCCTGCAAGTTGGATTGGTTTTGAAACACGCGCTGGTCTACTAGCTTTCATTTGACATATTGATAATTGAAATCTGACAATAACAGGATGAGTTATATTCTTATATATCATCTTTGACAAAAAACAAATTTCTAAAAAATGGATTTTTGTGTCGATTTTAGCCTTATAGCTTGTCCAGCAGTCATCCGATTTTAATGATCGATAGCTCATATAAAAGCCGTTAAATGACTGAGTATTTTAATACCAAAACGAACTACATACCTTAATTAGAACCTGAGATATAAGAGATAATTCTTAACAAATCTTTAAAAAATTAAACGTCCATAAGAAATGTATAGGGATGAATTTTTATTTGAGCATATCTTTTTAACGAATGCATATTTTCAAAAACAGATTTCAGCATTGTGTTCAGGGTAAAAATCTAGTCCATAATAATGCATCACAACACCATCTTTACATTTGAAAAAAATATTTATATCCAATATAGCGGATCCAAGATGGCGGCCGAAATTGTAAACTCTGTCAAAATTTAGAACCAATCACCCAACGATGATTGGTGGCGGTCCAAAGTCAATACCTCGAAAAAAATTTATACAAAATGCAGTTGAATGTCTTTTTTCAAAATCTTTGTATGGTGGGAAAAGCTGCCATTTTGAAACGTGATTTTAGTGAGGTTCCCATGGTCCGATTTCGGTAAACTTTGGATATGATAAAATTCATATTTTTTTAAGTAGAATTCCATCAAAAACCGTTTTCCTGCAGATTTTTTGAGGTTCCTCATGTTACTTTTTGTAGAATGACTGGCCTATAATATTACTATTTAAAAAGTTGGGGAAATGGCACAACGACTAATTATCAATTTGACCAAGTGGATTCAAGCTTTTATTTACTTAGTATTATTACTTATTTATTTAGTATAAGATTGCAGTTATCTTGACCGATAAGAATGCTGGGTTTGGAATGCGCTGTAGGGAGAGGCTGACTAATTGAGTTTAAATGAGACCATTTTTCCCGGAGTTTTACGATATCAACCGTTTGGCAAGGTAATTCTAATGGTGATTGAGTTTGGACGTTATCCAGGGTGAATACTTCATCTTCATAAAGACCTTTTATTTTCAAACTAACTTTACGTGACATTGAATCAAAATGACAGGTTGAGTTAGACCAACAAGTAGTAAGAGGCTCTATCTTTCCCTCGACTCCCAACTTGTAAGCTGTTGCGGAGTCAAGCAAAGATATGGTCGAACTGTCATCTAAGAGAGCATACTTATCGATCTAACATTTCGGTCCATAAAGAGTGACGGGCAATACTTTTAGTAAGACGCTTGCTTTTAGTGAAGTTTTCTTCAGAGTGCTTACCGTTAAAACAGCAGAGCTGTTTGTTTCAGTTTCAGAAGACTTAACTGATTTTTCGGTGTGCAGCAAATGACTATGAAATAACTTACAGCTATTGATACCACAAGCCTTTTTAATTTTCACAAAATTTTATTGGGTGTTGGGGGAACAGAAGAAACATCCTCTCTGCGACCATCTTCCACCTCTCTGCTACATTAGCTTTCCTGAAAACCTTACACTTACCTGAGCACTTTTCGTGTTTTTCATTACAGAACACACAAGACCATGTGTTATAATACAATTTATTATCGTTTGTGGAGTTAGTAAACACAGGTTTAGTGTCAAACCTTTTACGAGTTGAAATGTCTGGTTGAGGTCGAAAGTATATGCTCATTATTGAACATTGATCTTCTAGCCAACCAGAGAAGTCTTTCAGATCAGGTTTACTTAATGACAAAGATCTTATACGAGTAGCCCAACTGTACCTAAGATTGTAAGGTAACTTTGCTTAATAGTTCCATTAAGAGTTGAGGATTTGTCATATAGTTTTCCATTGACAAGGATTCAGCTGTTGTTGTAAAGTTAAGGACATTAGTGGTAAATTCAACAAGACTGTTGATGTCCTCCTCTTTCACTGGAGGCAACATCCTGGTCTTTTTTTGCATTGATTCTAAAATTAGTTCTGGCCAACCAAATCACATTTGCAAGGTTTTTAAGACTGTGTTTAAATTTTTGCCAGAAATAAACAAAGGTTTTACCATTCTAAATGCATCTCCTTCCAGAGAATTTCGTACTCTAATAAGATTATCCTCCTCACTAAAGGAGTCTTTTGTCTTTTCATAAGCTGAAATGAATAAAGGCCAATCCGCGGGTTTCCCGCCAAAGTGAGGAAGGTGTTGTCGTAAGGAACTAGAATTAGTTTTGTTTGAATTAATAGCTTGTCTAAATGAATCCGATAACTTCTCTCCAGCTGAAGACACAATGACTGACGACGACATTTGAACAATTGACGTTTGTTCTTTGTCATTTAGCCAATTTTCAACTTTGTTTTGGATTCTTCTTCCAAGTTATCATTTATAGTACCTATTCTAGAACCTACCTCTGAAACAGAGTCATGTACGCTACTGACAGATGCGGACAGTTCTGCTCTCATTTCCAATAACCTTTTCTGTCGCTCCAACTCCCTCTGCTCCATTTTTCTTTGACGCTCCAGCTCACGCTCCTGCCGCTCCATCTCTTGCCTTTGCCGCTCCATCTCACGCTCCTGCTCCTTCCATTCCATCTCTTGCCTCTGCCACTCCATTTCATCAATCTTTCTCTGCCACTCCAACTCCTTTCCTCCAATTATTTTTCTAGTCTGGTAATTTCCTCCAATTTTTCCAATTCAATTTGTAGTTGACTTCTACGACTTCCTTTTGAAGATAAAGTTTTGTTGGAGGTCACTATCTTGTTGTCATTCAGATTTCCATTTGTGTTTGAAGGGTCTGTATTTTCTTCAGTACTTTTGGCATTTATTGGTGGAGTATATCTGTCAAGTAGTTTTTTAATCCTTGAAGATTTTCTGGTCGACATATTGGGTTTCGGCACCAATGTTTTTAATTATTAACTAAGTTAATAATAAAGACAGTCAGTACAATCAATTAAATTAGTCTTGTTTATTTTGTTACAGTATTTTTTGTTATTATTTAATTAGCTGTTGACATCTGTTTAAAAACAGATTACATACTCTTTTTTATTGATGTAACTGGTTCATCAGTGATCAATACTGAAAGTAATAACTAAAAAACCTATCAACTTGTAAGAAATAATGGGAATCTTCTTTTTTTGTTTGTTTACCTCTAATATTATTGAAGGTGCTTGCATCTGCTCTAGCTTAAAAGTCATAAATCATAATACAGTTTTTCCTTTGCAGGATTGGCTACCAAATAACCGTTCAGCCATTCTAGGCCTGGACTTTGAGTCCCCAAAGCACTTGGCTGAGTACTTACACTACCTGGACAGTCATGACAAAGAATATGACAGTTACCGCAGTCACAAGCTCAAATCTTCTGTGACCAACTCTCGGCTAATTCAGTCGGTGGACAAGCGTAAATATAATCATGTGATCGAACCTGTTATGATGGAAAAATTTGAGTGTTTCCTTTGTGGAAAAGCACACAGTAAAAGGACTGGTGAAATTTCCATTGCAACAGCACAACATTACTCATGTGAAATGCCAAAATCTATACTTACTAGGCAGCCTAATGTTACTAATTTTTGGTTAGATTTATGGTTCACTGGACGATGTGAAGCTCAGGTAGTCCGTAAATTTGTAGATTCTGGTGTAGCCAATTATACCGTAGAGGAATTCAATAATGCAGTCAAAGAATTAACCAAGGAACACAAGTGCTCTTATTCTGAAGAAAATGAAAGGGCATCAAATCTTGAGTGAACGAGAGACTAGTGTGTAATAGTTTGTTATTCTAAATATCAGTGATTCTGTAAATCATAGAGCTCAAAGGTAGATGGTTTAATGCACCGGTTCCAAAGCAACGTGTGCCTTGAAACCTGGGTTTGCTTTGTTTCAATAATCATGATTGATAATGGTTTTAAAATCATTGTTTTAAAAATATTAAATGTTAATGTATTAAGTGCTTTAAGACTGTGATATTATGTGAATGTTAGTACATTGTAAAAAAGTCAAAGCCGATAGTCTGTTTTATAGTATATTTTTACTACCATTGTAAGTTACCTGCAGTTTTTTATGCCAATAATTTTTTTTTTCATTTAACTTTATTTTCCAAAGATTTATTATTATTTTATTTAAGATTTAGTGACATATTGATATTAGCTTTCCTTTTAAAGAAAACATTTTTTATCTATAACCACAGTAAGATTTAAGTTCTTTGCATTTAATATTTGCTATATAAAATAAACTATGTTGGAAGTTGTAAGATATAAATATGATAAAGTACAAGAAAATTTTTTTTCGCCACACTATGACGTAATCTCTTGTTTTACAGATGTCATTTGGTGGCCGAAAGCCAGCTGATAATTTATTTACTTGAAACAACCTGAGAATATCTCATAATTATGGTGCATTCAATAGGTTCCAAAGAGAGGATAGTTGCAATCATATGATTTTCATAGCTGTGTTTGCTTAAACTATGACATGGAAGTTGTATCATAGTTCATAACCTCAAAGTTTTGTTTCCAGTGTGCAAATAAATAATCAGATTTTTAATGTTACATAGGGAGAATAATTTCATTGTGTAGTGTGGCGAAAAATAGCGTTCGCACCTAGGCCGAAAGGGAATGCAGCTCTCGATCGTTTCAAATTCTCGACTTTGTCTTGAATTTGAAACACGATCTAAAGCCTGCAAAACCTCATTTTCAGCCCTTGTTACAAAATATACTATTGAACTGGTAAATAAACCAGTACAGAATCTTTGGAATAGTACAGTGGGAAGTATAATTACTCTATAACGGAGTGTCTCCTCCCACCCCAACAGCCCAAAATTGAAGACAGATCTCAGACTTTTTTAAGAATTTTCACATTTTTTATTAATCGCTATTTTTTCTATAGTCTCCAGTCAGTGAATTTAAAAAATACCTCCCAAAATGTGTAGGTTGGAAACAATCATGTTATAAATCATTTGGCAGCAACAAACTCTAGATCATGACTTTATACTCATTGTTGCCAATGTATAAAAATAATTACCTGGTATTAAATACATAGGTTTTGTGTTCTTAAGTTGAAATGCTATAGTTTGTAAATTATATTTAGAGCATGGAAAGTAAAAGTGAGTTGGCAAATGAAAGTCGACATACTTGCAATATTTTCTTACTGTTCATCTTGGTCATGCCGGATTTCTTTACTTTTTTTCTTTACCAGAAGGCGACTTTACCATCTAAAGTCGTCTTCTAGTCTCTGCAATAAAGTACTAAAGAACTAGTTTATACTCGATAGGACTAACTTACTTACTTTTTCTCCCATGGGACCAAAAGTATCTTCTTTTTCTCTCATGGAAGAGTAATCTCATAATAAATAACATGGGAAGAAATCCGGCAAGGCCAAGATGAACAGTAAGAACAGCAAATTTCCAGACTAAGTTTGAAGTTCAAGACTGCCGTAATTCCAGACTTCCAAAATTTTTCTAATCAATTTTCTAAGGTGTGTCATGATTACTCTTATCCAGTTTTTCATTGATGAATAGCATATTAGCTCTACAAAAACAAAGAAGTAAACATTTATAATAATTTATTGTATAAAACATTTCTAGCTCTGTACAAAACTGCTAAAAACAAGGACTACTAGTCACCTGTATTTCCTCGATGTGTTACACTAAGCTGCACAATTGGTAATTTCAGTTCAATAAAATTAACACTAAAATTTACTACCTGACGGGGTCTTCTTTGTGTGTTTGTTTCACTGTCGAAATATGGGTAACTGATCACAGGTTTTAAACCAATATCTTTCTCACCACCTGAAACAGCAATCACATTGTCAATGGAAAAGTCAGGGCCGCCGAGAGGCCATGTCAGCCAAGTCTGAAACTTGGGGCCCGGGCTCGGAAGGGGCCCGGGATGAGCGGATTTTTTTTAGATTGAGGAAATATTGCTAACGACTTCTTAGAAATAAAATTTGAATTAAATGTTAAAAAATAAAATGTCTAACTTTATCAGACAAATTACTTTGATAATACTGTATTTAGTTAAGGCAAAAGCGATTGTTTTGCCTGTCTGTTTTTTATATTTGCGGCTGACTGTATTGTACACTAGCTACGGCGGTGGCGGCCAGCGAGTTGTGAGCGTGAGCACCTCCCTCCATCCCTCTGAATTAAAATATACTAGCAGCCCGCATCACTTCGTGACTTAAAAACAACTTGGTAAAATAGGCTTTAGTTTCATGTTGATTATGTTGATTAGTTTTGCAGCGCAAAATACCTTTCAAAGAGGAAGTGTGTGAATTTTTGTGATTTTTTAATTTTCTAGACCGATTCCTTGTGTCATAGCACTGAAATAATGTTGCCAGTAATTGAACTTCTCGTTGGGGCAAACTTTATAATAAAAAATAACTAATTACCTTAGACTTTTAACTTCAATATAGGTAAGAAATTCCTCACAGAATTTGTGAAGTTCATTAATTTTCTCTGCTTTAAAAGTTTTTATATATAAGTTCTACTCTTTAAAATTTTGATAGTGCAACAACGTTCATTTTGCACAACAAGGGGGTTAGTTTACATGGATCTTCATTGCTTGGAGCATCTTCATGTCTTTGTTTTAGAGTTTTCTTGAGTATTGAATCTTTATGTAATTCTACACAAGAACAACGCGTCAGTTTCTAACAATCATCTTTGTTAGGTCTTAACAACAAGTGGTAAGAAGATAGACAAACTATACTGAACTACTAATGAACTGATCTCTAAATAACATTTATAAAATAGCCATTCGCCGTAAAAACAAAATTATTCAATGCTCAAAACGGCCAATGAATTAAATTTTCAAATTGGCCCGCTTCTTTTCAAATTGGCCCGCTTCTTTGTTTCACATCTTGAATACATGTTTGGCAAATTTGTATCTAATTTGCGCGGCATATAATATAACTTTCAATGAAACACGTTCATTAAATAGGCATGTTGTTATTGGTACATTTAAAAATCAAACCAAATAGACATGCTAACCGTTAACACTTCAATATCGCATTCCATGTTCATTTACAAAATACAGGTTTTAGCGTTTTAAAACTTTATTTTTTTAGGTTAATACTTAACTAATATTGCTATTTAAAAATCTAAGCGTTGAACATTCATCAATGTGTTGAAACATTACATGTATCAATGTGTATTCACTGTCAATAGTTTGTTAGAAAATCTCATCTCCAGAGCACCTCCTGAGTTATTTGTGATCCTTTTTAAGTTCCCTTTTTAAGAAAATAAATACAGTAAATTTAGATGATTACAGACTGATGGTCTTAGTTTCAATAGGGCAAATACTCTTCCTTATTTTCTGTAGTCTTAAAAACATCAACATTTTAAGAAATCAAAATCATAATGTGGATGAATGTTGACTGACTTATGCTTGACCTGTATTCTGGGGGATATCTCTGGAACTATTTCAAATCTTCATCATTTGTTTTGTTACAAACAAATGCGAATTGGAAAAAGTTCACAGGTTCTAACACAGATTGTAGCACTTTCGCTGGAATTTCAAAAGCCTCCTGTGCAAAGGCTTTTCATGGGATGTTTTCTAAACCCACAAAAGGATCATCTAGAGAGTAATAGTTTTAATTTGATACCAAATATGTAAAGAAAAATTAATTTCTAGAGGTCGATTTGCTCTGTACAAAATCCCAGAAATTCTTTCAATAATAATAAGAATATAGATAGAAGATAGATTAACAACAACTTAAATACGTTAGGTAATTATCCATGATGGTAGTCAACAAGAGCACAACATATGTTGCAATAAATGAAGATGGCCGGAAAAAAATCGTGCACACTGATCGCAAAAAAACGGAAGAGTAACTTTGTGAGTGAAACGAACGCGGAAGTTATGGGAAAGAGACAAATGAATGGAAAATGCAATCGTGCGGGGTCGCTGATAATTTTTAAGTTTTTGATTTTTAATCAGAGTAGACTATTTTCTAAGTTCGACCGACCATTAGCCTCAGTTGGTTCGGATTATTGGGTTTTTTTTTTGGAGGTTCGGATATGTATGATCACAGATTTTCCTTTGTCTGTGGTATGATGTTCCACCTCTAGACTGCCTAAAAACGCGAGTTTAGAGACCTAATACTCAAAAATTTTCTGGGGGAGGACCCTCGACCCCCTGAAGGGCCCGTGCTGTGTGCAGACTTGGGGCCCGACTTGGCTCTCGGCGGCCCTGGGAAAAGTCAAATATTTTGAAAGAGACAAACCCCTAAGATAGATTTATTGTAATATAACTGACACTTCTCGATAAATAGCACCATCAGTTAACACATATTCAGACCGGGTGTGGTTAAAATAATTTATTTTACTAGATAACGTGTTATTAAAACAAAACCATATTATAAAAGAATAAGGAACTTGGTATATGATTTTAAAGTTTAATCAAAGGGCTAAATTTAGTATCAACCAAATTATGGCTAAGCTACAGAAAAATTTTAAATTTATTCTATTTACTGCAGGAGTTCCCAGTAAACGATAGTTTTTTGGAACGCCTGTTCCGTCTATTTCCTTTGTTCTCTTGTTTCTGAATTACATATCTTAATGTAAGCAGAAGATCATGCTCTGCTTATAGCAACAACCATAGAATGTTATCCAAAAAGTTTCTGAATTTAAGTCCTGCTCTGAGCTTGAGAGTTTTATATAAGATCTCCCTTGAAAATATGGCAAAAATCTGTAAATTAGGCAGACTCCCTTTCTTTTTAGCAACAAAGGGGGAATTATACATTATTTCTACCAGTCATATCATCCTTGAAATGCAAGCCTCCGCAGTGAAAACCTTTAAAGTTTATTGGTCCGAGGTTGGAAGGAGCACTTCGACCGTTCTACACCCATCAAATGTACCCATCAAATGTTACATCGGGAGGGTGTTGCTAGTGGACATTCATGTTCCCTTTGACCAGTCAATGTTCTTATTGGTGGCATTATAACTGCACCAAATCAAAATAAACGGTATCAGGAAACTGACACATACTTTCTCCCTTCAAGTCGTTTAAAACCAGAAAACATATGTAGTGAAATAAAACAAATTGACAATTAATTATCACACCAATATATATCAAATGTTATCAAAATCGGTTAGTAAATAACAGAGATGTCGGTTTTTAAATATTTGCCATAAGAATAACATTAGACAACATACTGCGTTTACCGCCGAACTAAAATATCACTTATCTTCGCAACCAGTTTAGTCCAGTGAAGATAGGCAAAAAAACACACT
This sequence comes from Flexamia atlantica, assembly GCA_035578135.1. Lineage (NCBI taxonomy): Eukaryota > Metazoa > Arthropoda > Insecta > Hemiptera > Cicadellidae > Flexamia > Flexamia atlantica. The sequence goes on along the minus strand of JAQJVK010000001.1, from coordinate 79,410,380 downwards.
AAAAAGGAAAAAAATGCAAAAATGTTTTTGCTGTAAAATGTGCACCAAGACGTCCTGAGTCAAAACCCAAGTTTTCTACTTCGGGTCAGGTGAGCTAACTCTGCCATCTTGGAAAATGGCGGCCATGTTTGAAATACTTTTATCGACATTAAATCCACAAAAGTCATCCGATATCAACAAAATTTTGTAGGGATATGTAAAATTGGGTATTCTATTAGAAAACAATCGCATACATTTAATTTTTTACTATCTAAGGTTTTTTGCAACTTTTATGCTAAAAAACATGTTTTTTTCGTTTTTTAAAAAAGTTATGAGGTTAACTGTTAATCTATCGATATTTCTGAAAAGTATGTAAAATTACGAACAATTTGGTATATTCAACTTGTATTTTACTGTTTTTACTTTTTATATAATCAAAAAATGAGATATTTTTATGCAGTTTTTTAAAAAGTGCTGAAAAATTAAATTCATCCAAATTTAGTTTTTTTTAAGAAAAGTAAGAAAATTAAGAAAAGCAAAACTAATCAGGTAGTACATCAATTAAACGGCTATAGAAAGTCAATCCACTTCAATATTTAAAGTATTTCAGTGGCTGGCACCCTTATAAAAACAGGAAATATAATAAATTCCACTTTATTATAGCATCTGGTATCTACATACAAAGTGTTTTTTTTAAGCGCAACCCTAATTTTATTTCATCAGTAAAGGGATTACACCCCCCCAAGGTCCCCGGATTTGACCCCACGAGATTAATTTCTCTGGGAATACATAAAATGTAAGGTCTATGAAAACAACCCACAGGATATTCAGCAGCTGAAAATAAAGATAACAAATTGAATACAAGAAACTGAAAGAGATACTTTGCAAAACGTGTTCAAGTATTTAATGAAGAGAGCACGACTTTGTACATCCATGCGGATTGTTTGGGCACTTAATGTAACCTAAATGTGATACAACCTGAAATAGTATATAGGTTGTATAAAATGTAAAAATTAACAAAACAATTATTTCAACTGCATATGTGCACCATTCAATCTTAAATGTGGGTTGCATAAAAAAACACCCTGAATTTAAAGGTTGCGCCTCCCAGTATTACTCCTTAAACCGATTTGGATTATTGGTGATTCGGATCGTCGGAGTTCTCCTGTAATGTACATCAGATAGATATTGAATAATTTTCTCATTATATCTGTGGCTATGGCCAAATCAGCTGATTGCAAGACGCAGGGAGGAGAGGTGGTACTTTTCTACAAACATTGTTCTACATTCCAGCTGCATGTCTTATGTTGTATTTACCAAAATCGAAATTATGCTGACCGTTTGGGTGTTTTGATCTGGTTAGTAGTGGCAAGAGCCATAGCGCAGATGTAATGCACAAACTGTAATTTTTAGTGTCTATTTTGTTGTGTCTCTGGGATCAATACCTTTAGTTTGAGCCTTCTCCATTATTCTAGTACCCCCACAATGGTTGTATCAGTTACATAATTGAACTGTGTATGTAATATGAATGGTTATAAACCCAGGGTATGTTAATTGTTTTGCTGATGAAAATGATAATGCTGTATTCATCTGTTTTAGTTCTAATTTAATTTCCAATGACAATTATGGAGAAATACTAAACTTTAGAGGCCTGTATAAAGGCTTTCCCCCCTTCTTAGCTTCAAAAATGTTAAATCTTACAAAATTTCCATTCCTGACTCTTTCCAATCACATATAAAATCTAAAAAACCTTAAAGTAATTATTTGGAACACTGTAATTATTAAAATCTTTCCAAAAATATACAAGGAGGCTTGATCACAAATGCCTATTTTTAAATTTATATAAGATATTAAATTTATTAACATACAAAATCTTTCACATAATTTACAGTCTTCAAAAAAAAATTGTATCCTGCAGTATTTTCATTTGGATTGAATGAAGATATTAAAAATAACAATTAGGCCTACATAATCAGTTAAAAAATACATAACCAGTAAATAATCCACAATATTTTCCAATTTTATGTACAAAAATTAATAAATTATTCTAAAACTAAATTTATAAAATTACAATAAATAAATAATTGGAAAGTCTTCAGTTACACTGGCTATGTTGCTAGCTTAAACTACAAAAGTACATCCAATGATTAAAACAAATGAAAAATGTCTTAAAATGTTTATGTTAAGAGTTACAGTACTTGGTTTTTAACCCATTCAGAGTGTACAAGGAGGGGATTATCATGTGTTATCAAATAATCATTTTTTTATATCACTAGGAAACATTTTAGAGAAGTGTTTCTTACATGAACAGTCCATTTTTATTGATAGTTCAAAATTATTATTGTCACAAATCACCACACACACACAACACAGACAAAAAGAGACCCCAGGGTGGTTTTTTGTTGTGGTAGCTCCCACATAGCACAAGTACATCAATTTTATGTAAAATTGATGTACAAAATGTCAATATCAATGAAATCGTTGATGTCATATTGACATCAAAATTCATCGAAATTACGTCATTTTGACGTCAACGGGAGGTAAAAATGTCAATCAATTTGATGTAAAATATAAGTAAAAAGAACACACTATTTGATGTCAATCTTACATCAATTTGATGTCAAACTTCCTTTTTTTAAATTAATCTATTTTAAACTGAAAATGTGTGAATTATAATTTAAACACACATTTATTTGGGCTAAATGAATAACTCTAAAACGGAATTGCGGAATAAAAAGATTGTTGAATTGAATTGAATTGAATTGAATTGAATTGAAAATATCTTTGTTCATAAAGTATACAATGAGATATACATTGAATGGCGTCATCCTTATGCTATATTAAAATAAAACAATTTTCTAAAGAAAATACACATTTGAAAAAACACAGTTTACTATCACTAGAGTTCATTTAAGTCATACAATGGTTTTTTGATTAAATAAAGTTTTAACTTTCTTTTGAACCCTCTGAAATCGTTTATTTCTCTCAATTCCACAGGAAGCTTCAATAGAAATTTAGCGCATGCACAAGAAGTTTTTTTGTTAAAAAATTCAAGCTTATGGGAGAGAATAGCAATTTTATTTCTGTTTCTTGTAAAATAATTGTGGCTATCCCCTAGCCTAGGAACCAGATTATTTATGCAGAGTTGTTTTACGTGAAGTGTTGCATGAAATACATAAAGACTGTAAACAGTCATTATGCCCAGATTTGTGAAATGAATGCGAACGGAATCATCAAATTTCAAATTCAACATGGTGCGAAGTGCTCTTTTTTGAAGAAGAAGAATTCTATCTAAACTTTGTTTTGATGTCCCACCGTAAATAGCAATACCGTAATTAATTGATGAATCTATAAAAGCAAAATACAGAGATTTTAATATATCAATAGAACAAAATTTGGACATTCTATATAAGGCATAAACTCCCGAGGTTACTTTATTTACTATGTGGTCAACATGAAGATTCCATGTCAAGTTTTCATCTACAACTAATCCTAAAAATTTGGCTGAGCTTACTTTTTTTAAATTTTGATTATTTATGTTTATTTTTGGGTCAGAAGGAGTTTTACTTTTCCCTGCTTGAAATGCAATGAAATTTGTTTTACTATTATTTAATAATAAATTGTGATTATTTAAAAAATTGTTTATGCCTGATAAACTTAGAATTGCACTGTTTTCTAAGTTCTGTAGTAAACTATCACTAATTTTTAAGCTAGCGTCATCAGCATAGAGACAAAGGAAGGTCCTTTGATGGATTCATTGGAAAAGATAGTGGCATGCCTCTTAAATAACAGAGAAATAACAAAGGGCCAAGAATTGAACCTTGCGGTACACCATGCTGAATCTGAGTTAAAGAAGATTTGTTACTAACTATACGATTATTTTCAGTAATTTTGATCTCAACAAATTGTTTTCTGTTAACCAAGTATGACCTAAGCCAATCCAAAGAATTTCCAATAATACCCAGGCTTTCAAGTTTATTCAAAAGAATGTCATGGGAAACACTGTCAAAGGCTCTGCTTAGGTCCAAAAAAATGCCTATGGTTTTTTCACCTTATCAACAGAGTTTATTACTGAATTAATTAAATCAATACCCGCTGTTACTAGTGATCTGTTTGGTCTGAAGCCATGCTGTTCCTGATCATGCAAACTGTTGGTTTCAAGGTAATTGACTAATTGACTGTATGCTGCTCTTTCATAAATTGTGGAAAAGGTGGGTAATAAAGATAATGGTCTGTAGTTTGAAAGATCAAGTGAGTCACCTTTTTTGAATAAAGGAATTACTTTTGCTATTTTGAGTTTGGATGGGAAAATACCACTGATAAAAGATGAATTTATTAAATGAACTAAGGGTTTAATAAGATATTTACTGGAATTTTTTATTACTGTAATTGGGACCTCGTCATATCCAGTTGAAAATTTGTTCGGGAATGAATGCAAAATTTTTGAAATTTCACTGTCCGTAACTGGTCTGAATCTAAACCTTTGTTTTACAAAATTATTGAACCAGGGCAGAGCACTGTCGTTCCCTTGGCTAGTTTTCGCTAACTGTGGAATGATTGACTGATCTACATAATTAGTGAAAAAGTCATTAAAAAGTCTGCTAGTTTCTTGAGGTTCAAAATAAAGTTTTCCATTTTTAGAAATTTCAATGTTTTTCCAAATTTTCTTTTTGTTGCCTACTTCTGAGTTGAGAAGCTGCCAGGTTGTTTTGCATACATTGCCGGATTGTTCAATTTATTTTGAAAAAAATCTTTTTTCTTTTTAATTAAATTTTGTTTATAATTTTTTCTCATAATCTTTATGTTATCAAATAATTGATTATCCTTAGTAGCTCTTGCTGAATTACTTAAATCAATAATTCTTTGCCATTGGCGGATCCAGAGGGGGGGCGAGGGGGGCAATCGCCCCCCCCCCCCTCAGGTCCAGAGTTTGTTTTACGTTTTAATAGTTGGGGCCTGAAATGGGATTCACTTACACAAAAATGCATAGGACTTGCACTTATTCAGATTAATGTATTAGAGTTATTTCTTAATATACAATCCAACCATCCCATTTCAACATTGTCTAATTGAGGTTATATATTTTAACTAAATAACTGTCTGCATTACTACTAAATTGTGGAGCTAAACGTGGTAGTGCGCGGAGGGGTAATTTCGTTCTGGCATCGTGCTCTACCTTTAATCGGCAATTTGACGAAACACAACGCAGTTGTTTTGTGTACGGTTCGGTTCGGTTCTGTTATTTTTTTAGCGATAAGAAACCAAGAAATATTAAAAATAATCGATTTAGCAGTCTATGACTATTTAGCATACGAAAAGGAACCTCAAGTCGCTTAAATGGGAAATAACATGGCGGGCGACTTCAGGCTCCATTTCCCAAATGTGCAAGCCCGCACTGACAGAGTCGTCAGGGGCATTACAAAACTAGTCTCTCCTGACATCTATCAGCGGATAAGTGAACTACTTCAAGTTTTTCGTTGTAAAAGAATATTGTCTAAGTCCGAAAATCACCGTCTTGATAGTGTATTTCTTTTTTATTCCTTGGTATTCTGCCTTCCGAGTTAATTAAGGTCCCCTTTTCTAACTTCTCACTTTTTTGATTTTTAAACAATGAAATTGTAAGTGTATCACGTCTCTTTTTGTTCAGTTTTAAAGTTCTAGTTTTAAGCTTTATTTTAGTACCTAATTCATTTCTTATATAAATACTAGACTAAAAATAAGTATTCTGTGAACGTTTGAAGTTCCGGGCTCTTATTACTTAAAATACCCGTTTTAACTAGTTAAAATTAAAATGCCAACAACTCAAAGGCGAAAAATTATAGCACTATAAATTATATGTCAAATTGTTTGTAATTTAATGCTGAATTTCAGGATGTTAATAACTCAAAACCGGAAAATTTCGACTTGATGTCCCTTTTCACTTTTCGCATCACATACAATGAACCTCACTAACCCCCGCGATCGCGATGAACTAAAACGTTTCTGATACTGTAAGCTGAAGAAAATAACGTACTATATTATGATTAACTAAACTCTAAATTTAGTGCCTTAAATGCTTAAAAACCCATATCATTTAAGTCTAAATTTTAAAATTTTCTGTTTGTGCTACCAATATATTTTTTATCGCATGCCACACCACTATTACACTCAATTAGATACACTCCTTTTTGAATCAGCCTTTGAAACTTGGTTTTGTTTACGATTGAATGAAGAGCCCTTAGATATTTTATAACCTGGTAGAACAGAATTCCTCTTAAATATACTGCCTATGGTTTCACTGTATTTATTTATGTATCTGAACGGAACGAATTTGTTTGTTCAGAGATTTAAAGAGCATAATGCTTTTAACCAAGCCAACCCTACTTCAAAAGTTGCTCAACACTTAAAACAAAACAATTCCCATATAATTGAATTTGATAATTCGTTAAAGGTGTTAAAAAATTGCAATGATGGTAAATGTGCACAAATGTGGGAAGAGTATTTTATTTACAGTAGTGTAGTTAAAAATGGCAGCAACACTCTACTCAACAAAAAGAAGATTTCTCTGATAAAATTACATCCAAAATTTTACAACAATTAGATCAACATTAAACTATTGTACACTGTCCCCAATCAGCTGATTTGCTCTAGATGCATGAATTGACGTGAATATGACAGCTCACTCACATCAAGATTTAGTAGGCCTACGGTAACCGGCCGGGAATGATTGTTCACTGTGCAGTACTTTGTGTCTGATGTCAGTAATATTTTATTAGTATGTGTAAACGTTTTGTGACATTTGTATTATATACTGTTTTTGTGTGGAAGACCTTTTTAAAATTTTGACAACTGCAGAAATGTGGGCCATGTGAATTAAGTATAAATCGCCCTGAAGATGAGGAGTCATATCCTTGAAACATGTTGGCGGAAAATAAAATAATTTTTGATGTCTACAGGCTATATTACGTAAGTAATAATTCTGAATAATTAATCAAAGACATCAAGGCTGTTAGTGTAAAAATGCTTATAGTTAGTTCAAAAATATTTTCAAAATTTAATGTTTTGTCTACAATTTGTGTTTGTTTGGCATGTTATCTTTAAAAATTAACACAGTTTATTTAATTATCTTAATCAATTTTTTTAATAAGTGAATTTAGATGCTTTGTTCAAAAATGTTGAATAAAAATAATTAAAAATTTATAATAATTAAGTTTCAATTAAACTTTTACTTCAAAATGCCATAGATGATTTTTAGCGAATTTCCCCTATAGGGAAAAAGCTGTTACCGTAGTACTCATGGTAAGACCTAAGCCCGAGACCATGATAACTTTTCGTTTTGGGGCCCCCAGAAGCAAAAAACACTATTCGTTCATTTTCATAAATATATATATATACCTATATATATATATATATATATATGTATATATGTGTGTCTTTAAGCACGATAAATCTCGTAAAAATGGTCCAGTCTTAATAAAATTTGGCATGGACATGTAAAGTAGTAATTATTCGGACGAGTTCGTTAACCAGCCCGATCGGACTACCGGAAGGGGGGGTAAAGGGGGGTAAACCCCCCCAAAAATGGGTTTTTCGAGTTTAATATATATATAAATATAAATAATCCAATTTTTATCAGCACCATTGAATTCAGCTCAAAAAAACAAACAATTTAGTATCTTGAATCACTGCTCTATGTCTATTAGTTACCGAGATATTGAAAGTGGTAAACACAGTACGTTGTCCCAATGTTAACCTTATGGGAAATAAGTAAAATTCTATATCTCGCTTATTTCTCAACATATCTTGATAAAACTTGGTAAATGGCTTCTTCTAGTTCAGACCTACAAAATATTGAATTAAAACTACCCAGTTTTAATATACCCGTAGCAGCAAACCTGCATACTCATTCCCCATGTTATTCTTATGGAGCGTACCGAAACATGTCAAATCTCGCTTTGTCGGATTGAAATTAATATGTTGTTTTGCACTTGAAATTCGCTGAGTATGCAGGTCTGCTGCAACGGGGGTATTTTATGTATATATAAGTAATAGCACTTTCAAATGTACCGTAGGCCTACTCAGAATAAAATAAATGCAAATATTAATATTTTATAGGACTACCCTTTGTAGAACTCGGCCGCTGTCGTTCCGTCGTCGTCGTTGTCGTCAAGGCGCCAGTGGGAGCGTTTAATTAAAACGAAAAGGAACTCAGCTAATTTAAAAAAAGGTGATTTATTCAATTCAGAATTTACATCTAGTTAATACAATCAATCCAAATTCAGATATTAGGTTAATTAATTAAATTTAGAGAAAACGGCACTTTCAAAATTTAGAAGTTGAAATTATTTGGCATGAGGCCATCTCGAAAGAGAGAGAGAGAGAGATCGCGCGGCTCGCGGATTAATAATTTATTCACGGGACATCACGGGAAAGACTGAGAGCGATTTTACGTTGCCGCGGGCTGAGGTGAGAGGTGGGGAGGGCATATGCCCCTGCTTGGTGCTGCGCCCTATGGATTACGTAGGGCGTTACAGTTATATTACAATGATTATTGGGTCTGCTATTGTGTCGTACCCGTCGGTTCGGCTACGCAATATTGCACAGCGCTGCAAATTCCTTGCACGTGCCGTCTGCAGTGGCGGATCCAGAGGGGGGGCGAGGGGGGCGACCGCCCCCCCCTCAGGCCCAGAGTTTGTTTTACGTTTTAATAGTTGGGGCCTGAAATGGGATTCACTTACACAAAAATTCATAGGGCTTGCACTTATTCAGATTGATGTATTAGAGTTATTTCTTAATATACAATCCAAACATCCCATTTCAACATTGTCTAATTGAGGTTATATATTTTAACTAAATAACTGTCTGCATTCCTACTAAATTGTGGAGCTAAACGTGATAGTGCGCGGAGGGGTAATTTCGTTCTGGCATCGTGCTCTACCTTTAATCGGCAATTTGACGAAACACAACGCAGTTGTTTTGTGTACGGTTCGGTTCGGGTCTGTTATTTTAGCGATAAGAAATCGATAAATATTAAAAATAATCGATTTAGCAGTCTATGTCTATTTAGCATACGAAAAGGAACCTCAAGTCGCTTAAATGGGAAATAACATGGCGGGCGACTTCAGGTTCCATTTCCCAAATGTGCAAGCCCGCACTGACAGAGTCGTCAGGGGCATTACAAAACTAGTCTCTCCTGACATCTATCGGCGGATAAGTGAACTACTTCAAGTTTTTCGTTGTAAAAGAATATTGCCTAAGTCCGAGTATACATTGTCGAAAATCACCGTCTTGATATTGTATTTCTCTTTTATTCCTCGGTATTCTGCCTTCCGAGTTGAGGTCCCTTTTCTAACTTCTCACTTTTTTGTTTTTTAAACAATGAAATTGTAAGTGTATCACGTCTCTTTTTATTCAGTTTTAAAGAACTAGTTTTCAGCTTTATTTTGATACCTAATTCATTTCTTAAATACCAGACTAATAATAAGTATTCTGTGAACGTTTGAAGTTCCGGGCTCTTATTACCTAAAATACCCGTTTTAACTAGTTAAAATTAAAATGCCAACAACTCAAAGGCGAAAAATTATAGCACTATAAATTATATGTCAAATTGTTTGTAATTTGATGCTGAATTTCAGGATGTTAATAACTCAAAACCGGAAAATTTCGACTTGATGTCTCTTTTCACTTTCCGCATCACATACAATGAACCTCACTAACCCCCGCGATCGCGATGAACTAAAACGTTTCTAATACTGTAAGCTGAAGAAAATAACGTACTGTATTATGATTAACTAAACTCTAAATTTAGTGCCTTAAATGCTTAAAAACCCATATCATTTAAGTCTAAATTTTAACATTTTCCCGGGGGAGGACCCCCGAACCCCCCTTTTGTCTGGGGGGTATTCCATACCCCCAGCCCCCCGGAATGCGCCCCCCCCTGAACAACTTCCTAGATCCGCCCCTGGCCGTCTGGCCGAGGCCCCGACTCGCAATTCCACCTTCCGGTTGAACTTCTGAATCCAACTTAAAAACTTTGACAGAGGGTGTCCTGAAACTCCCCTGCAGGAATCCTGTATTTCCCAATACCGTGTTATATTGTTATTTAATATTTTATAAATTCCTTACAATCCTGTTCCAATAGCAAATAACGAGTTATAAATATATTTTATAATTGAAATTAAGTTTACAAGAATGAAGTTAATGCCAGTGGCCAAATTGAGGGATGGCGGCACTTGACCCGTCACACTCCCCCCACCTCTGGATCATGCTGCCCTCAGCATGAGGTGACAGCAATCAACCAGGCCTCCCGAGGCTTTACCTCTAGGGAGTCGAAGACAATTTCAACAGGCTTCCAGGGTTCCGCTTGCGGCTTGAACGAGAACGTAGTAACTGCGAGTCGGAGACCAATTTGTTTCATAGGGAAAAGAACCAAATAACTGGTGGAATGCCCATCCCCTAAGCTACACTCAGCACGAACAATTCGCATATCTAAACACAACAACCTCGCGTAATCATCTCTCTCTTTCCCTTTACCCTATTAATCGCTACAAGGGGTATTATTCTAACACTCACAGTGAGTGAACACATAACATTGTACAAACTTCCTATCATATAAACACACAAAATACAAAACAAATATTACAAATCTTTTTTTTATCATAAACCCATCAAACCCTATTCTAATCTGCTTACTCCTTATTTAATTGTTACGTACAGAAATATAACCCTCAAGAGCTATACTTCGGCGGTGACAATATCCCCTCAAATACCATGGATCAACACATGATCCCATCAGAATTTTTTTAAAACAAAAACCCACTTAAAACCGCTACACAGAGGAATACGGTCAAATACTACACCATAAACACAGTAAAACAACTTAGGTAAAAACTTTGTAAAAAACAAAACAACTTAGGTCTGGTAACGGGGTGGTGGTCTTGCCAGTGGGGTCCGGAAAATCCCACTGCCAAGCGCTATGCACAGGATCTGCATGTCGTGGTCGACGCTTTGAATTTAATAATTATGTCTACTGACGTTGGGCAAACACTGTTTCTACGGTCCAGCAATAGGGAGTAGAAAGGAAAAGGGTTGTAAGGGAGGAGGTTGGCCGGCCTTACCTTCCCGTGGAAACAGCTCACCACCCTAAGTCCATACCACAGACAACTACTCTGGTCACTCCTTTAAGTTGAATAAAAAAATTTGGAAAAACTATGACCATGAATTAACTCCACCGGTTACCGACCTGAATGACAAAACATTAGAACACACTTCCTACTAATGTACTACAGTGCACAGTATACTCTTAACCTAGACCATGGTCAATGTCTATTGAAGCGCAGATCTTCCCCCGGCGATTGTCTGTAACCACTGGCGGTGTGGTGTTTTCCTACCGAACGGCAGATCATTCACGACCGCGACACGATTCTTCTTTCACACGGAGGAGCGACCGCTTAGCGGTGCGCCTAGTGGCACTACACTTACTTGCAAGTAGTATTGTCCATCTTCACCCATTAGCGTTGGCAGGCTAAGGGCGGTTTGTCACAACTGGAGCTCCGGAAATCTTCTCCGCGTTGGCCACATCGTAATGTTTGACTGTCTCACTCTCTTCATGATGGCTTGGAGTAGTGGTCACCAGGGCAGCTAGCGGGATGACGTCCCCACTCTGTTTAGCTGACTCAAGGGCGTCAACATCCGGCTGAACAGCAGGCGGTTGTCCCCTTCTGTGACACCACTGCGTCGCTCGAACCATGGTGGAAGGAATATCAATATACTATTGAATAAGGTGTGATACTCAGCTGGACGAGTTTTGAACCGTTCTGCGCATGTCGATCAGCTGTTGCGTCATGACGTCACGTGGGGGCTAACGGCGATGTCAAAAACATGGCGAGATATTGGACAAACGCGACGTGCGCTGCTTCGAATTGAAATTGTGACCTAATATTAAACCTCCATCTCGTTTACCGAGTTCATTTTTCAAACTAAATAAAATTCTCTAACGATTAGTGTTATTTGTTTTTAGGAATAGTCATTTTTATTCATCATTATAGACGACCAAAGGTAGAAGAGTTATCCTTAGGTATGAAAATGCCACCACTCCATTTACGTTTTTTTAAAAAATAGGAAGCTTTTCCTTAAAAAGAAACTATTTATTCTTGTTTCTTAAGAGTTGCTCGTAATATCAACGCAAAAGTTTACCTTTTTTATTGAAAAATACATCAAACACAATTTTAAATACAATTTGTTTTGAATGCAGTTAAATACTAGTTTACTAAAATTAGGCTAAAAGTAAATTAAAAGTCTGGCGATATGAATATTTGTTTGTATCTTATGTTACACTTGGACTCTCAATACATTTTTCGCTTGTTTTTAAGATGTTTTTGAGTGAAGAAAACAATTATTATAGGACAATTTTAGAAAAATAGGCCTATAACAAGTCGCGCATACTTCATTACATTTGCGTCCATTAATCTAATTAAAACAATAAAAGTAAAGGATTGTCTCGCCCATTATGCTCAAACTTTTAATACTACATTAGCAAATATTTAAATAATTAATATCTCCAAATAATTAAACTCACTAGAGCTAAGCAATGACAAATTAAAGAACCTAGTTCCTTTAACAAATGAGTTTTAAACCAACTTATGTATAGGTTGGTTTAAAACTTTTTTGCCAAAAATATTTCAACATAACCTTCTCTGAATAAGTTATTACTAGAAGAAAGCACTTGAATTTTTGCTTAGGCCTTTAAATGAATAAGCCTATTCAAAGTGAATAGGCCTTAGTTTAAGTACATTTCTAAATTCACTATGAATTAAAATGTAAAATAGTAGTATTGAAATATTACCAAAATATCTGTTTGGATTTACAATAAAATACAGGTTCAATTTTAAAACATGAACTCATGTTATTTGTTGTGATAGGCCCTATCATTAAAACAAATGTGATTTCTCTGATTGAATATATCAGTGTCTCCAAATTGTAAGGTAGCACATTTAGCTTAGAAGTTCGCGAACTAGATAACAAATGCATCCGTTTGTTGTCCAAATTTTCTCAAGAGAAGCTTTTTAAATTATATCCAAAATTCAAATTTTATAAGGTTATTTTTAATTATTTTTTTTACTTTCCTTCTTTATTATTAAAGAGAATACATTATAAATTTATTGCTTGCCAGCCTATTTGTTAATACTTGATTTGGGGCCTACAAAAGCTAGCTTGATTAAGGCTTTATCATGTTGTGGTTAAGTTATAATTTACACAAAACTTACCTAATTAGTCAAAATTCCAGTTACTCCACTCATGCATCATAATTGATTGCTAGATAAAACCCAATCGATTTAGATATCCTGAGAAAATGTTGGAAAAGTTCAAATCTGGACACAGCTACCATCGATTGATAGGCTATTAATTAATAACCCTGCAAATGATCGAATCAGCTGGTTTATCATACATTCTATCATAATCTTTTATATTCATATTCACCTTAAAACATCCCTACTGGGTTTTATGAATTAAATGTAATTCATTCCATCCTCACTTTTTTAAGGAGATTCTGTAAATGCTGTTTAGGTCTGATGTAGCCTAACAGGCCTGATATAAGTATAGGTCTGATATGTGTATGTTTAGGTCTGAACACCATACTTGGACACATAGGTGTGTGTTTAAGTCTGATGCAAAAGATGGTGGTCCACAATTTCTCAAAACTTTAAGTTGTGCAGAGAAATAACTTTTTTTCATTTAACACATACAATTTGTATATACTGTTCACACACTTATTTACATACTAGTTAACCCACTTACTTTAGAACACCGTTTATAAAGATAACCACAATCAAACCAAACCTTAATATGTTGTATTTTAGCATGACTATACTGAAGAAGACTCATATTGTATCAACCTTGTTTTAGCCATGCTTATTTCATGGTGGGGTGAATATGTTTAAAATATATGTGGTTTGACTTATGTCACTAACAGAGTTTGCTATTGTAAACTATTTCATTGTGTTATTTATAAAGGTTTGCTATGCCAATAATAGGGCTACTAAACTCTCACCAAAATACCCTCCACCCCTTGTATTATCCCCTCTTTAGAGCATAATTCAAGGTTGGGGGGAGAGGACAGAATGCTTTGTTGCCTCTTTTTGTCTTGTTTGCAAAAGAAAAGCAAAACTAATCAGGTAGTACATCAATTAAACGGCTATAGAAAGTCAATCCACTTCAATATTTAAATAAAGTATTTCAGTGGCTGGCACCCTCATAAAAACAACAAATATAATAAATTCCACTTTATTAAAATAAATTCCACTTGGTACCTACATACAAAGTTTTTTTTTAGTGCAACCCTAATTTTATTTATCAGTAAAGGGATTACATCCCCCAAGGTCCCCAGATTTGACCCCACTAGATTAATTTCTTTGGGGATACATAAAAAGTAAGGCCTATGAAAACAACCCACAGGATATTCAGCAGCTGAAAATAAACATAACAAATTTAATACAAGATACTGAAAGACATACTTGGCAAAATGTGTTGAAGTATTTGTGAAGAGAGCACAACTTTGTTCATCCATGCAGATTGTTTGGGCACCTAATGTAACCTAAATGTGATACAACCTGAAATAGTTGGTTGTATAAAATGTAAAAATTAACAAAACAATTATTTCAACTGCATATGTGCACCATTCAATCTTAAACTTGGGTTGCGTAAAAAAACACCCTGAAATAAAGGTTGCGCCTCCCAGTATTACTCCTTATACCAATTTGGATTATCAGTGATTCGTATCGTCAGAGTTCTACTGTAATGTACATCAGATAGATATTGAATAATTTGCACATTATATCTGCCGCTATGGCCAAATTAACTGATAGCAAGACACAAGGAGGAGAGGTGGTAAACTTTTCTACAAACATTGTTCTACATTCCAGGTGCATGTCTTATGTTGTATTTACCAATATCAAAATTATGCTAACCGTTTGGGTGTTTTGATCCGGTTAGTAGTGCAGGAGCCATAGCGCAGATGTAATGCACAAATTGTAATTTTTAGAGCTGTCTCTATTTTGTTGAGTCTCTGGGATCAAGACCTTTAATTTGAGCCTTCTCCCATTATTTTGGGACCCTTACAATGGTTGTATCAGTTACATAATTGAACCGTGTATATGTATGAATGGTTATAAACATAAATAACATAAATGTTTATGAACTGTGTTTATGTATGGATGGATGTATGTTAATTGTTTTGCTGATGAAAATGATAATGCTCTATTCATGTTTTGGTTTAATTTTTATTTTTTTTATGACAAATATGGAGAAATACTAAACTTTAGGGGCCGGGATGAAGGCTTTTCCCCCTTCTTACCTTGAAAAATGTTAAATCTTACAACATTTCCTCTCCAGACTCTTGCCAATCACATCTAAAATCTAAAAAACCTTAAAGTAATTATTTGGAACACTGAAATTATTAAAATCTCTCCAAAAATATAGGAGGAGGCTTGATCATACATAACAAATGCCTATTTTTAAAGTTATATAATATATTAAATTTATTAATATACAAAATCCGCCGCCATTTCCGTTGCCGCCGCCATTTGCTGTCCTCCTACCAGTCTCAGCTCAGCTCTGATTGGGTGTGGACGTGCTCTCTCCTGTCTGGTTATTCTTGATTCTTGTGATTCCTGTGTTATTTTGTGTTATTGTTTTTCTTTTCAGCTAGTGTTTTCGTGACTGCTTTTACAGTTCTCTGTTTTAGCTGTGTTTTTGTCCAGGTTTTCCTGGCTATGTGTTACTAATCTTGTTATGTTCTAGGTTTTCTTCCACCTGAAGACGGGATCAGATCCCAGATCCCGAAACGTCGTGAAACTTGTTTTTTACTAATCAGTGATGGCAAATGTCCGCAAAAATCCTAATCAAAATATAAAATCACCATCACCAACAATGAATTTCAAACAAAGAATTTCAAACAAAGAATACAAAATCTTTCACATAATTTACAGTCTTCAAAGAAATGATTTTTTACCCTGCAGTATTTTGATTTGAATTTAAGATATTAAAAATAACTAGTAGGCCTATACATAATCAGTTAAACAATACATAACCAGTAAATAATCCGGAATATTTTCCAAGTTTATGTACGGTACAAAAATTAATCAACTATTCTAAAAATAAATTTATAAAATTAAAGTAAATAAAATGCCCCCGTTGCAGCAGACCTGCATACTCAGCGAATTTCAAATGCAAAACAACATATTTCAATCAAACATAGCAAGATTTGACATGTTTTGGTAAGCTCCATAAGAATAACATGGGGAATGAGTATACAGGTTTGCTGCTACAGGTATATTAAAACTGGGTGGTTTTAATTCAATATTTAGTAGATCTGAACTAGAAGAAGCTATTTACCAAGTTTTAACAAGACATATGTTGAGAAATAACCGAGATATAGAATTTTACTTATTTCCCATAAGGATTGGGGCAACATACTGTGTAAACTACTTTAAATGTCTCGGTAACCAATGGATATAGTGGTTCAAAAAAATTAATTGTTTGTTATTTCGAGCTGAATTCGAAAAAGTTTTTTCGGTGCAAACAAAATTGGATAATTTTCATTTTTCTTTGTAAAATCTAAAATAACCCGTATTGAAGGGGGGGTTATCCGCTCCCTATGCGAAATTCACTAAAAATACAAAATGGTGGATTACGGCATAAATAAACTAAAAATAAAAAATGTAATTCTGCTTTTTTAGTTATTTTTTCACACAGAATCCGAATCTGCATAGCCAGCAACGCTTTTTAGGAATGTCCTGATTATTAGTATCACGAGTAATGTGATTTCACTTTTGAGTATTTTTATAACATACTGCAAGAAAATAGCCCTAACACAAAAGTTTAAGTCCAAGTTTCAAAATTCATCGAGATGAAAGCATGTAATATTTAAATATTTCCATTAAAAATAGGTCCATTTTGTCCAATTTAAAAACATCTACTGATTTAATTGGTTGTCATTTGATTAGGGGCAATATAGACTATTTAAAAGTACGTACCATTGTCTAATTTCGATTTAGTAATAAATTTAGCTTGGTCGGTGGCGTTATACTAATTGAAATTTTGCCGGACCTGGGTTTCAATCTTTCACATCTTTCATTGGGTAAACCATCAAATTGTGTATGACTCTTTAAAGTAAAATCATTTATGATTTAAGAACAAGTAAGCTTATTTAGCTTAGTAATGTGAACTTTACCAGTATAGTGCCCAGAATGTTTTCGGTAGGGGGGGATATCATTGATTTACGTCCACATTTCACCTATTTTGACATTATATTCAACACATTTTAGGGTTTCGGTGAAGAAGAGGGGTATATTCCGATATCTCCCCCCCCCCAAACCTAACTGATTGAACCAACACAGCCAACACAAATCAGCCATCACACACTTCAAAATTCGCTAAACTTATTAAAAATTCAAGCATTTAATCGGCGACACAGTCCTTTACTTTATATTGTTTTCATTCGAGTACAACGGACGCAAATGTAATTAAGTTTGCGCATCTTGGTATATTTTTTGAAAACATTCCTATCATAATTGTTTGCCTTACACATAAATATTTTAAAGCTATAGAGAAAAAAATGCATTGAAAGTCCGAGTGTACCTTAAGATACAAGAACAACATATTTATTTTACCATACTCTTATTGCATTTTTGCCGTTGGCCTAATACTATGTGCCGTTTAACAAGATATATGTTGAGAAATAACCGAGATATAGAATTTTACTTATTTCCCATAAGGATTGGGGCAACATACTGTGTAAACTACCTTAAATGTCTCGGTAACCAATGTCTCTGTACACTAATACAGTATTTAATTGCATTTAAAAAGAATGTTTTTAATTTGTATTTTATGTATTATTTAATAAAAATGGCTGTATTTAGCATTGATATTACGGGAACTTCTTAAGAAACAAGAATAAATAGTTTTTTAAGGAAAAACTTTCTATTTTTCCAAAAATAACGTAATGGAGTGGTGGTATTTTCATAATTAATGATAGGTAACTCTTCTACCTTTAGTCGTCTATAATAATTAATAAAAAGGACTATACGTAAAAACAAATTATACCAATCGATAAACAATTTTATTTTCTTTGAAAAATGCACACGGTGGACGAGATGGAAGTTTTGGTTTGGCCATAATTTAAATTCAAAGCAGCGCGCGTCGAGTTCGCCCAATCTCTCGCCATGTTTTTGTCGTAGCCGTTAGCCCCCACTTGACGTCATGACAACAGCTGGCCCGACAATCAGCTGACGCTGGATGCGCAGTAGCACACCTTACTAATTCCACCAAGGCTCGAACCAGGAACCGCACCCATCCGCCGTACCTCAAACAAAGGACAAGGATTATCACCGTCATCAACGCCAGGCTACCTAATGTTACGTGTCCTATTATTCTCTTCCGGTAATGATGGGACCTAAGGTGTTGAATTGTAGCCTCTAAAGGGTACTCTTTCACGCTAAGGGTGCCCAGTTCATTATCCAAACTTTGGAGGACTCCAAGAGTCTCATTCCAATCTGACTGCATCACCTCTACCTCTTCTTTCTCATAGATGTTGGTCACTTCAGGGAAAACGAGCTTTCCGAATTCGCCACGGTGCCAGGAGCTACCGTGAAAGCGAGCAGGTACTCTGTACCCGTCGGCTATCAGCTCACAGCTATCTTTACCAGGGATTTCACCAACTCCATCTAGTACCACTTGGCTGACGTCCAGACCTGCCTCGGCATCGAAACAATTCAAAGTTACTCGACTCGCCTCGGCGGTGCTGTACAGCCATCGGGTGGGGGTCCTGACTATCACTGGGGACTCAAGGCCGAGCACCCAAGTTCGTTGGCAAAGAGTTGTTTTCTCTCCCAGAAACAACTCTACAGCGCAACTGGGTCGTTTATGTACGTTCATCAATACATTGGAAAGGGGACAGACTATCAAATTTCCTACCTTGCATTCCCGAACAAACTCATTTGAATCGTAAACCGAATATGTCTGCCTGTCTTTGCTCATCAGCAGCTTGTGATTCGTAACCTCCCATTTGACCCACCTAGCCAAGGCATGGTCAAACACAGGGTACGGCACCACGTTATAAACCTCATATACTTGCGCATCTGTTTTCAATGGCAGTCTTACAAGTACCCTCAACTGTGAATCTGTGGCATACGACCTTACGGTAGCAAATTTGTAAAAATCATGAATGTTTTCTAGGCTTACATCTGAAAATAATTTTGAAGGAGGCGGAATTGCCCGTTCTATATGTTTCAACACCACAACATAGTGGTGTGGATCCATGAGGTTGCTGCTGAATTTACCGGCGGCCAGATCTTCCAACGCTTGATGGAACCGATCCATCCTCTGTACAGCTATGTCGATAACACCTTTAACTTCAGACAATGCATTATCTAATTTCAGAAAATGGTAGAGATCTTTTACTTGATTTATCAATACCAATTCACGGATATAGTTACGGGCAAAACTTTCGTGCATTACTTCATGGTACTTTCGCAAAGTAGAGATTATTTGAGTTATGGATTTAGCATGCTCTGTCAATTGGGATTGCATATCATTTAGTACAGTTAATCTATCTTTCGAATCGTGGGCAATTTTATCTACAACATCAGCCATAGCGTCTAACCTCTCATCAATCAACTCTAAGTCACGACTATCTGCAGTTCCGAACAAGAACTTCAAGACATGGCCGCCAGCATCAACTAAACCGCGCTTCAATCGATTACGGGATAGCAGAGTGACTAAGTCGCCCGTTTTACCCACGTACTCTGATACAAGTTGCTGCAAACTGGAATATCTATACCGGAAACTCGCCTCTAGCGTATGAACCCTAGAGTGCACACTTACATTCCGGTGTAGTAATTCTTCAAAGAACTCGTCATACTGACCTTTTACATGTAGCAAAATCTTACTCAAATTTTGGTTTTCCTCCTCAACCTCCGTCAGGTTATACTGGAGTGCCATAGTCCAATGGCTGTCAGTGAGCAGAAGATCTCCCTCCTGTTCAAACACTATTCCTCGTTCGAAACCTTGGACACAGCCCAAAATCAGGAATACCCAGACCAGGCCTAGAACAGATTTGTCCCAAAATTTACCGTTTTTCGATTATATCTGCATGAATTTGTCACCGCATTAAGCCCGTCCCGCTTTCCCGCCAAGCGACTATTCTATTCCCCTTTCGCTTGCGTAATATAGTCCCCAAATCGCGCCGGCGCTCGCGTTGCCCTTTTTGGACGTTGATTGCCGGGATGTCCTACCACTACCGCTTGAGTGGTTGGAGCTTCTTGCTGCACGTTCCCAGTTTCGTCTTGATCGTCCCCACGCGACGCGTCTTCAGTTTCGCCCTCTTGTTCCTCCTCACCCAATTCCGTCTCATCAACCTCAAGTTCGCGCGGCCTGCGAACGGCCGCGTCGCGCGTGCGCGGTCGCGTAGGGCATGGCTTTACGCGATTTACGTGTACTACTACCTCGCGCTTCCGCACTTTCAGGATCAACGTGAGTGGGGACACCACCTTCACCACAGGGTATGGACCCTTCCACAGCTTGGACAGTTTCTTCGTTCTATGACGTCCTATACTTGGGACATGCAAGAAGACGAGTTGCCCCACCTTGTATTTGGCTACCGTCGCCTTAGTATTATACTGCCGCTCGTTCCGGCCGCGAGCCGAGGCCTTTCGTTGCGCTGCGACGTCGTGGGCCGTCTGAAGCCTCTCCCGGAGTGTTTCAATATGGTTGTCATACACTTCCGTATCGTCGGTTATCGCGAGGTCCGCTTCCAACGGAACTTCCATCTTGCGACCGAACACCAGTTCATAGGGTGAGTATCCCGTGCTCTCATGAATTTGAGAGTTGTAGGCCATCGTAATGTATGGCAGATACTCATCCCAGTTCGTTTGTCCTCGATTCACGGAGTGGCTCAGCATCCGCGAGATAGTAGAGTGTACCCTTTCCAGTCGACCGTTACTCTGGGGATGGAACCCAGTCGTCTGGATCTTACGCACATGCAACAGCCGACACATTTTCTTTATCAGATCGGACGTAAAGTTCGTTCCCTGGTCGGTAATGAGGGCTTTTGGTACACCGAATTTTGTTATCACCCTCTGCACCAACGCGCGGGCAGTGGTTTCAGCGGTTTGGTCTGGCAACGGGATGAACTCGCAGTACCTAGAGAAATGATCCATCACGCTTAAGATGTAGGTGTTACGCGACTCGCTTATCGGTAAGGGCCCTACTATATCGGCGGCGATTACCTCGAACGGCCTCGCAGGCTCGTTGAACAGTTCTCCTAACGGTGCCTTCGTCTTACCCCGTTCTAGCCGCTGGTTGCAACTACGGCATGTTTTCACGTATTCCAGAATATCTTTGTCCATAGACTTCCACCAGAATTTCTGCCTTACTCTCTCTGTCGTTTTGGTTGGACCCGCGTGTCCCGCAGTAGGCAGATCATGACACAGTCTAATCACCTCTGGGATCAGAGCTGCGGGCACGACAATCTTTTTGTCTCCCCCTGTTAACCGGTATAGGATCTTTTCCGGACTCATCCTAAAACGTTTACCTCTGCGGAGGTCTTGTACATGCGCGTCCTCCCTCTGATGTTTACGAAGTGTGTCCAGATCAACGATCGGAAGCACGTCTTGTTTTACCGCGTTGACGGCCCTGCTTAGCCCGTCAGCGTTCGTGTGGCGTTTTCCGGCCTTATGCTCCACTGTGTAATCGAACTCGGCCAGCCGCAAGGACCAGCGCATCAAGCGACTACTTGGGTCCTTTAACGACAGCATCCACTTAAGTGCCGCATGATCGGTAATGACCTTGAAGGGCCTGCCGAGGAGATAACACCTAAAGTACTTTGTGCTCCACACTAAACTAAGCAGTTCGAGCTCCGTGGTGGAGTAATTTTTCTCCGCGGGGAATAACGTCCGCGAAGCATAACCCACAGGATGTTCCTGCCCGTCGATTTCCTGGGAGAGTATAGCTCCCAAGGCCTGAGTACTAGCGTCCGTGGAAAGGACGAAAGGCTTACTAAAATCCGGGTATATAAGGACAGGAGCTGTGGTCAGTTTTTCTTTCAACTTGTCGAACGCTTGCTGGCAAGACGGAGTCCACACGAACTCGCTTTCTTTCTTTGTTAAATTGAACAGTGGCTGTCCGATTGTAGCAAAACCGTCAATAAACCGGCGATAGTACCCGGCCAAACCGAGAAAGGACCGCACATCGGTTGCAGACTTCGGAATTGGGAATTCATTAACGGCCCGGACTTTCTTAGGGTCTGGCTCCACGCCTTTCTTTGTTATCACATGACCGAGATATTCTACCTCATCGACTACGAATTTGCACTTGCTAAGCTGAACGCTTAGATTCACATTTTGTAGCTTCTCCAGGACTTCCCGCAGGGCTTCAAGATGGGAGGGCAAATCTTTTGAGAATAATATAATATCGTCGAGGTACACCAAGCACTTCTCGCCCTTCAATCCCATTAATACTGAGTCCATTAGCCGCTGGAAAGTCGCAGGGGCTGTGCTCAAACCAAACGGCATGCGTTGGTATTGATAGTGGCCTCCAGGGACATTGAACGCAGTCTTAGGCTGACTCTCCTCGTCTACCTGTATTTGATGGTACCCGGCCCTCAAATCTAGGGTTGTGAACATTTTGCAACCGCCCAGGGAGTCAAGAGTCTCAGTAATGTTTGGGAGGGGGTACACGTCAGGTGTAGTTACCTTGTTAAGGCCCCTAAAGTCTACACAGAAACGCCACTTGGGAGTGCCATCCGGGGACTTTTTCGGCACCAGCACGACCGGCGAGGCCCACGCGCTTTGGCTGGGGACAATTATCCCTTTATCCAGCTGGTCCTTGATCAGGGCATCAAGGACGGCCTTGCGATGGAAAGGTACCCGGTACGCCTTCTTATATATAGGAGCAGCATCTCCTGTACGGATAACATGCTTAACCGCAGAGGTACATCCCAAGGGTTGATTTTCAGAGTGCACGAGCACGTCTCGGTATTCCAGAAGAGTGGCCTTCACTTGTTCCTTTTCAGCACCAGGTAGATGCTGGAGCTTCTCCTCTAGGCAAGCTTCCAGATCTACCTCGTCTGAGCTCGAAACCGCTCCCACTTGGAAGTGTCCGTCGCCCCTTTCTAGTACGGCTTTTTTATTGCTTTGACTAACTCGACCTTGCCCTCCTCTCTCAGGTGCAGACCATGGCGGGTGTATAGCCTCCGGCTCAAATGGTTGTTAATATTCAGGAGGCTGATTCTACCACGGCCCTGAGTAGCCACGCGCTTAACGAGTGCCTCCAACAGGTCGTTCGCGTCCTTCAGTTCTGATCGTAAGTTTTTCATCGTGGCGATGAAAAATCGACAAGACGGTTATTTCGGGCTTCCATGTTGGAGGTAGAGTTTCGAACGCCTGATGTAATGTTAGGGTATGCGCCGAGTTGCGCTCCACGTCGTTCGTACCTCCTATCACTATCACGGAGTCCTCTTCGGTAAGGCTTGCCATCTCATCTCCCAACCAGGCCATAGCGTGTTTAAGTTTGCCGTTAGGTAGGATGAAGACCTTCGACTCTACATAGGAAGGCAACCTCTCAGTCAAGAGTCCCTGTAACAAATGGCCGTGGCTATCAGCCACTACTACGACTTTCTTTCGCCTATTCTCGACCGGCCCCGTCAGACCACACACGTCATCCAGCATACCCAACTGGGTGTTTTTCCTCAATGTCAACTCCTCCCCGCTTACATTTACCGCCTTCACCCAACAGCGACCCTTTTCTACTTTCGTTAAGGCGCGGGCCAGGTACACGCCATGGATAGTCAATGCAAGGGGTTCTACTACCACGACTCGACCATCTGGACGCGGGGTCTCTTCTGCGTTCCCGCCGGTTTTAGCAAGTATAATTTTCTCGCTCCTTGGCGGCAACCTAATATCATCGCAACAGTAGACAAAGGCTGTGGCCCCTTTGCCGGTTTTACGAACCCGCTGCTGACCGGCCGAGACGAAGCATGTGTCGTCCATCTCGTGGTCTGACACCGACTCTCGCCTCGGTCCAGGTACACTCTCGCCTTTTGATAGGCGATTTAGCCACACCCGCTGGCCCTTCAGAACTAATTCTCCCTTCTCAACGTCAATTTTTCCCGCCCCCTCTTGCAGGATGTCGCACCCCAAAACCGCAAGGTACCCCTTCGGTAAATTGCCCACCACATAGTTTTCGGGTACGCTCACTCCCGGTCTCAAGTTTATGGATACCTGCTGACGCCCATGCACTATTAGGGCGCGGCCAGAGATACCACGTAGGACTACGTCGGGTTTCGTCATAGGTGCTGAGGAAGCTCCCAGCTTTATTAGAGAAACTTGGGCCCCGGTGTCTACCAACACCTTACCCGAAGAATGCTCTATCGTTCCGTGGGCCACTAACTCGTGGGCCAGGGATCGAATCTCAGGCACCACTCTGATCGCCTTCTGAGCATCACGCTCTACTTCCGGGACCCCGCGGCGGCGACTCCGCTGGCCCCGTTCCCGTTTCCCGCCTGATTCCGCTGGGAACCCATACGCACCCGGCAATCCCGACGCATGTGGCCCGCCTTGTTGCAGCGCCAGCATATCAGTTCACGCAGCGGTGGTTGCTCTTCACAATCGCGAGTGAAATGTCCTTTCCCGCACCGATGACAAGTGGGGAGGTCGGTCGACCGAACCGCCAGTAGTTTGAAACACCCTCCGTTCCGGAGCAGAGCGCGCAGGTGTAACACGCTGCCCCGTAATGTAAGCAAGATCCGGTTCTACAACGTCGTGTGCCCCGGAGGTTCCGTGCGACACGCTGGATCGAAGGCGCCCCGCTTCCGCCTTACGCCCTAACTGTCTCAAGTGCTCAATGGAGGTTACATCACACAGTGCCAGTCGATCTTGCAACTGGGGTATCAGGTTGTGCTGTATCTGCGCAAGCTTCTCCCCCTCTGGTACATTAGATGCCAGGCGGCTGTAAAGGCCCTCCATGGCGGCGATGTATAGATCGATCGGCTCGTCATCGCCCTGGACTCGGTTAAATATTTCTTTCTTTAGTCGGAAATCGTGATCGGGAGCTTGAAAAACTACTTCCATGTCGCGGCATAGCCCTTCCCAGTTCTTAATCCGACCCACCGTAGACCTATACCAAACCAGGGCGGAGCCCGTGAACAGATCGACTGCGGATTTGAACAGGTCGGTAGTACTAACCCCTCTAGCTACACGCAGTTCTTCAACCCGTTGTAAGAAAGCCCCCACACTTTGGGATTTTCCGTCGTACTGTATACCCCATTTGTATACAGGTACTGTCCACGGTCATGGTGGTACCGCGCTACCCATAGTCGAAGGCAACGTCGACGTGGGTATCGTTTGCTGCGGTGTCACATGACGCTGCTCTTCGGCCTCTGCTTTAGGGAACCAGGGCTCTGTAGGGGGCTCTGTCGCGTCCGAACGATCATTCGGTGCCGGGTCAGTATTCATCTGTTGAGGCTTTCTATCATCTAATTTCCCTAACAGCGCACTAAATTTCGCCGTCAACTCATCGCGTCTCTAAAATCCGTCCTCACCCTCGACAGGAATACGATCCGACCTCATTTGGTAATGCCACAACCGCGCTTGTATCCTCTGAATTTCCGCATCGGGATAGTCCCCCTCATAATCATTTATTGTCCCTGTCAACTCGACTAACGCCGCCCCGCAAGCCTGGAATTCCTCCTCGGTATCCAGGGCAGCAATCGCGGTGGTAGACAATGGTACGTTCGCCTTCAGACACCTAGTCAAATTTTTCCGCAGTGTATCTGCATCACCCTCGGATGATTGCCCTCTTATTTTTAACTCGTATGCGTTTTCTTTTTTTCTCAAAAGGTACGCGTTCATGTTGATATAAGACACGAGATTCCACAACGCAAAAGAAACCGGCATATACTAATGCCCAAAAAAAGAACAAAGAACTTTAGAAAAAGAAATTAAACTTTATACACTGCTATTAATCACGGCAATCTCCTAATTACGGAGTACCCCCGTCAACACGTTCCTCAGGTTCTGTCACTGGTCCAGCTGAACATCCATTTATAAAAAAAAATAAAAATATAAGGTCATTAATTATTTTACAGTCTCTCTCTCTCGTTATTTAATTAGAAAAATAAAAAAAAGAATTGTTTTGTTATCTATTTATTTAAACCAAGATGATTCAGCTGGTCAGTTTCAGAAAAACAAGAAAATTTCGTAGAAATCCCCGTAGAAATTACTACTACTGTTCTATGGCAGTGCGCTACTCTTCTGAGGTGCCACTCGTCGCGAGAAAACAAAACAATTCAATATGGCCGCCTGGTCTCAACACCCCAGGTGCCTACTATTGCTTCAGAATGCTCTATTTCCCCCTACTGCTAAAATATTTCCGAAAATAATAAAAAAATTAAAAATTAGAACAGAGTTTCGCCGATGTTGATTTCCTTCCGATTTCTGTTATTATTGCTTAAAACTACCAGTTAAGCAACCCACGTTCACACGAATTGACCTGGTTACTATCAGTATTTGGAGAGTAAATCATCAATTAAGTTAACCAAGTTATTTATTTTCTACTTGAATATAAGTATTCCCGAAGGCATACTTACGTCCAAGTTCTGTGCTAAGTCTTATAAGAGGAATGAATTTACTTATTTGACTCTCCAAATTACCAAATAGCAACTGCTCTTCGACTCTCAGTCGTAAACGAAGATTGCGTTAACTCCTCTCTTAAAATATAAGTGTTAATTTTAATGAAGCTTTTTATACTAGATTAGTAATGCATGCAACTATCTGGTTGTCTATTAAATTTTAATTAATAACAATTTAATTTCCTATTCTCGATATAATTGTAAATTAAACTGCCTTCAGCATTGCACGAGGTGACACCTATAATTCGGGCTGCGCCATTTTATCTTCATTAAACAATAAACAAGGCTTATGAATGGTGGAGGGGGAACCCACGCCTTAATGCCGCTTCCAAGACGCCATTAAGGACACATGAATTTTCAATTATTTCAGAAATTCATTTTAATTCACTCTTGAACGCTAGTCATTCCCGGTTTTCGCTAAAACTCATGAATTTACGTTATCTACTTCAAAAACACAAAACAAAAGCCTAATAAGTTAAATTTGAATTTCTCAAGTCTTACGTTAAAATTACAAAGTCTTTAATATTCAGAAAATTACTTTAGCCAATACTTTTAATTAATCTACCGTTTTTCTTCAAACAAATATCACCTTACTGTTTTCATTACCATTTATTTATTGCTAGCGGCAAAAGTATTACACTTACCTGAATGGATCATCATTTTTCGGCAAAGTTGATTGGAATTTCGGAAATTGCTGCCTCCGAAAGACCCCACGCCGCAAACACCAAATGTAGAACTCGGCCGCTGTCGTTCCGTCGTCGTCGTTGTCGTCAAGGCGCCAGTGGGAGCGTTTAATTAAAACGAAAACGAACTCAGCTAATTTAAAAAACGGTGATTTATTCAATTCAGAATTTACATCTAGTTAATACAATCAATCCAAATTCAGATATTAGGTTAATTAATTAAATTTAGAGAAAACGGCACTTTCAAAATTTAGAAGTTGAAATTATTTGGCATGAGGCCATCTCGAAAGAGAGAGAGAGAGATCGCGCGGCTCGCGGATTAATAATTTATTCACGGGACATCACGGGAAAGACTGAGAGCGATTTTACGTTGCCGCGGGCTGAGGTGAGAGGTGGGGAGGGCATATGCCCCTGCTTGGTGCTGCGCCCTATGGATTACATAGGGCGTTACAGTTATATTACAATGATTATTGGGTCTGCTATTGTGTCGTACCCGTCGGTTCGGCTACGCAATATTGCACAGCGCTGCAAATTCCTTGCACGTGCCGTCTGGCCGAGGCCCCGACTCGCAATTCCACCTTCCGGTTGAACTTCTGAATCCAACTTAAAAACTTTGACAGTAGACGAGATGGAGGTTTTGGTTTGGTCATAATTTAAATTCAAAGCAGCGCGCGTCGAGGTTGCCCAATCTCTCGCCATGTTTTTGTCGTTGCCATTGACCCCCGCATGACGTCATGACAACAGCTGCCTCGACCATAGAGTAATAATGAACTGGCCCCGACAATCAGCTGACACTGGATGCGCAGTAGCACACCTTGATCACAGACAGCTTTATCCACAGTACCTAGAATATCATGTTCAAGTTACTGTGGGTCGATATACCCATCTCCAACTCATCCTCCTTTTTAAGACATGCCTCTAACCTTGGCAATTTGGCATCCCTCGGGAAAAACCTCCTTAAGGATGGAGAATTAATCAAGTGTAAAAGCGGACTTATCATTTATTTATATCCTCCTAGGTGCGGGTGCGGACGACAGAGATATTTTGCCGCCGACAGGTGACTCCAAGAACAAGAACCTTGACATCTCTCTCTCTCTCTCTCTCTCTCTCTCTCTCTCTCTCTCTCTCTCTCTCTCTCTCTCTCTCTCTCTCTCTCTCTCTCTCACACACACACACACACACACACACACACACACATGAAAAGCTGATTCTGTGCCTGATTCTTCATTATAACTTAATTTCCCTCTTGTCGTCAGTAGTGGGCACTTGGGGCTGCTGGCCCAATCAAACTTTGACAGCCAGTCAATTTTTTGACAACTACTTCCGGTCACGTGACCGGAAGTGA
Organism: Flexamia atlantica; assembly: GCA_035578135.1. NCBI lineage: Eukaryota > Metazoa > Arthropoda > Insecta > Hemiptera > Cicadellidae > Flexamia > Flexamia atlantica. The sequence goes on along the minus strand of JAQJVK010000001.1, from coordinate 79,381,711 downwards.
CGTCATCAGCTGTGACGTAGCTGTGACGTGTAGGAGTGGGTATTTCCGAAGTGGGAAAATCCGAAAATGCAAGATATTTCTTTTTTTATATTTTTATTTTGTACAAACTGTTTCTTAATTGTTGTTTTGTTGATTTTCATTTCTATTAAAATACCATGTTAAAAATGGAATCGACAAGTTAACATTAACAAAGTATCCTACTACAAAATGACTAGAGTTGTTTACTCGACTAGAGGTGTAGCAGGAATGATTATTGCAAAGCCGGTGCTGTGGGTACCTTTGATGGTGGGGGTAGTGGTGGGGGGATAAAACACGGTAGGTGTTTGTTTAGTCACTTTGCGTTATTTGCTACCACAATAAACTATTAGTAGTTTTATTTTGATGGAATATTTCTTTCATACCTTATTTTATTTTGTAAAAACTGTTTCTTAGTTTTGTTGATTTTTATTTCTATTAAAAATGGAACCGACAAGTTAACTTAAACAAAGTATTCAAATAAATTTCCTGTTCAGGATTTGCATCATTAGAAAAATTTTGCGTTTCAAAGCAAACTTCATCTTTAATAAAAGAAACATATAAAACAGAACTCATGTTTATTTAGATGTTTACTCTGCGAGTCCTACCAGCAAACTGATGTGTCGGTAGTGGTGCTGCGACCGCACTCCATTATTTTAAACTTAAACACTTCAGGCAAAATATATTGTAAGTAAAAGAACAATTTTAAATTAATACTAACTACCAAATTAAAAACAAACAACTACCATGCTTAAACTACCATGTCTTAAAATTAATCAGTCCTACGTCAAGATGTTATTATACAAATAACACCAAGATATTTTCACTAAACAGTAAAAATGATAAAATGTTCAGAGCGTCTTCTGAACATCTTACCACCTCACTGTCTAGCGAGCAACTGATGCCGATACACAAGCACAGACCCCGGACCCCAACTCAGCTCGAGGTCATCCCCCCCCCCAAACCACAGGAGCCTTGCTGCAGGTTTAGTTTCTATCATTCTTTTGCTACTGTTCCAACAGACAACAACGCCTCTTTCTTTATTTTAATTTACATTGGACTTGTAAAAATTTCAAGTGTTAAATCTTTCAAATAACTAATATTTTAGGACTTGAAAAATCTTTCAAACCCATAATTCTTTTGCCACTGTTCCAACAGGCAACAACACTTCTTTCTTTACTTTACATCAGACTTGAAAAAATTTTAAGTGTTGAAACTTCCCAATAATTAATACTTTAGGACTTAGAAAATTTTTTAAACATTTGCTTCAACATTTATTTTACAATATCAAGTTTCTTTTTGCTGCGAGTTTGGTTTCTAGAAAATTTTTCAAACATTTACTTCAACATTTATTTTACAATATCAAGTTTCTTTTTGCTGCGAGTTTGGATTCTATCATTCTTTTCGCTACTGTTCCAACAGGCAGCAACACTTCTTTCTTTATTTTCTTTCTTTCTTTATTTTATTTTACATTGGACTTGTAAAAATTTTGAGTGTTAAAACTTCCTAATAATTAATATTTTAGGACTTAGAAAATTGTTTAAACCCATCATTTTTTGTTGCTCTTTTAACAGGCAACAACACTTCTTTTTATTTTACTTTACATTGGACTTGTAAAAGTTTTAAGCGTTAAAACTTCCCAATAATTACAGTAATATTTTAGGATTTAGAATTTCTTAATACTTAGTTAAAATATTTAGGCTCCCAATTTCGCAAAATTACTCTAAACCTATTGTGCGGGTACTCAAATTACGCAGAATGAAAAGACAAACACAAAAGGTCCAGTAACATTTCTCGATAAATCCAACGGTATAAAAGTTATAACGAAAAAACTAAAGTTTAAAGGTCATTTCAAACTTTTACAAAACCTATTGTGCGGGTTCTCAAATTACATGGAATTAAAAAGACAAACAAAAAGGTCCTGTAACATTTTCCAATAAAACCAACGTTATGGAAGTTATAACGCAAAAACTAAAAAAAAATATATTTTACTTTATAAGTTTCCAAACTTTATTTTGTGAGTACTTAAATTATACAAAATTATGGGCAGAGTAGAATAGGTTAACATACCTCAACGTCCAACAGTTCAAATAGTAGATGAATCCAGTACATGTTTCGAAGTAATAACTCCATTACAAAAGGGTTTAAAAAAACGTTCATCCGAGTCGGAGTTGTCAGGACACAACAGCTAACACGCACAATACACATACACATTTAACACAGTAGAAATATACAAACATTGCAGTAGACCAACTGTACCCGAGCCCTGGCAGGAAGCAGACTGGTGAAAATTATTTATCCAAAGCAGGGAATGAGCTGTTGAGTGTGTCAGCTGACGCAACAAGGTCAACCACTTGCATTGCCAACTGGTTACTAACGGAAGCGTACGAGGTCACCAGGAATAGAAAGATGGTTTAGTGATAATGTAAATTCTTTTCAGTTTTTGCGTAATAACTTTTATACCGATGGATATATCAAAAAATGTTATTGGACTTTTTTGTTTGTCTTTCAATTCCACATAATTTGAGTAACCGCACGAGAGGTTTTGTAAAAGTTGAAAATGACCTTGAAACTTAAGTTTTGGCGTTATAACTCCTATACCGTTGGTTTTAGCGAAAAGTGTTACTGGACTTTTTTTGTTTGTCTTTTCATTCCCCGTAATTTGAGTACCCGCACAATAGGTTTTGAGTAATTTTGAACCCCCCCCGTCATCGACCGCGGTCAAGGTCAAGGTCAAGGTAAAAAGAATTAACCCCCCCCGTTGGTGGGGGGGGGGGTCGTGTCGTCCCATCAACATTGACGGGGGGGGGGGTTCACCGACTTGATCTCGTCGCCGTTCGACTTTGGAGCTTCATCGATGTACAATGTGGCAGTGGATATAACAAAATGCTCCAAACCTATCATGCAGATACTCAAATTATTCGGAATAAAAAGACGAACAAAACAGGTCCAGTAACATTTTTTAATAAAATCAACGGTATAGAAGTTATAACGCAAAAACTAAAAAAGTATTTTCCAACATTTTATATTTTTTACTTTATAAGTTTCTAACCCCTATTTTGTGAGTATTTAAATTATACAAAATTATGAGGCAAACAACAAGCTTCGGTAACATTTGTTATAAAATTAACAATATTTTGTAAAAGTTTAAAATTACCTGGAGCAATTTTGTAACCTGGACGGTTTTGTAACCTGGACGGTTTTAAAACTTAAGTAAATTGCTCCAAACCTATCATGCAGATATTCAAATTATTCGGAATAAAAAGACGAACAAAACAGGTTCAGTAACATTTTTTGATAAAACCAACGGTATAGACGTTTTTGTAACCTGGACGTTTTGTAACCTAGACAGTTTTAAAATTTAAGTTTTCGCGTTATAACTTCTATACCGTTGGTTTTATAGAAAAATGTTACTGGACATTTTTGTTTGTTTTTTTATTCCACGTAACTTGAGTAACCACATGATAGGTTTTGTAAAAGTTTTAAATGACCTTGAAACTTTAGTTTTTTCGTTATAACTTTTATATCGTTGGATTTATCAAAAATGTTACGGGACCTTTTGTATTTGTCTTTTCATTCCGCGTAATTTGAGTACCCGCACAATAGGTTTAGAGTAATTTTGCAAAATGGGGAGCCCCCCACTTGATCTCGTCGCCGTTCAACTTTTGAGCTGCGTTGACATTCACGGTGGCAGTGGATATAACAAAAATGCTCTAAATCTATCGTGCGGATACTCAAATTACGCAGAATTAAAAGGCAAACAAAAAAGGTTCGGTAAAATTTTTCGATAAAACCAAAGGTATAAAAGTTATAGCTCAAAAACTGAAAAAAATCTTTTTAAATCATATTTTTCTTTATGTTTCCAAATCCTGTCATGTAGGTATTCAAAATACGCAGAATGAAAAGACAAACAAAAAGGTTTGGTTATATCTTTTAATAAAACCAATAATTTAAAACTTATAATGCAAAAACTAAAAAAAAAATATTTTTGTACATCCTATTTTACTTAATATGTTTCCAAACTTTATTATGCGGGTGGTTAAATTATGCAGAATTAAAAGACGAATAAAACAGGTTCAGTAACATTTTTTTATAAAACCAACGGTATAGAAGTTATAACGCAAAAACTAAAAAAGGAAAATATTTTCCAACATTTTTATATTTTACCTTATAAGTTTTCAAACCCTATTTTGAGAGTACTTAAATTATACAAAATTATGAGACAAACAACAAGCTTCGGTAACATTTGTTATTAAACCAACAATATTTTGTAAAAGTTTGAAATGAGTTTGAGAGTTTAGTTTTTTTGTTATAACTTCTATACCGTTGGTTTTATCGAAAAATGTTAATGAACCTTTTTGTTTGTCTTTTCATTCCACGTAATTTGAGTACCCGCATGATGGGTTTTGAGGAATTTTGCCTCGTTATAGAAGTTATAACGCGAAAACTAAAAAGCATTTTCCAACATTTTATATTTTACTTTATAAGTTTCCAAGCCTTATTTTGTGGGTACTTAAATCATTCAAAATGATGAGACAATCAAAAAGTTTGGTCCAAGGTCATCAGGGTCCAAGGCAACCAGTTGGCAATACAAGTGCTCACACCAGGTGGTCAACCAGCTGCCGCACCAGCCCGGCCCGGTATGCCAGCTGCCGTGACCTCGAGCCGAGTTGGGGTCCGGGGTCTGCGCTTGTGCTTCGGCATCAATTGCTTGCTAGACAGTGAGGTGGTAACATGTTCAGAAGGCGCCCTGAACATTTTATCATTTTTGATGTTTGGTGAAAATATCTTGGTGTTATTTGTATAGTAACATCTTGACGTAGGACTGATTAATTTTAAGGCATGGTAGTTTAAGCATGGTAGTTGTTTGTGCTTGTAGATACCCTAGGGTTTGTAGTTTGTTTTTAGTTTGCTGGTTTGGTAGTTAGTATTAATTTAAAATCTTTCTTTTACTTACAATATATTTTGCCTGGAGTGTTTAAGTTTAGAGTAATATTTTGTTTTTAAGAATGTTATATGATATGTTTTTAATACCTTTCTATTCCAACTTCCTTTTTCCAACAAGCTTGTTGAGGGCATTCCCTCTCTTGTCTTGTATTCCTTTTTAGTTAGGGACACCTTTCAATTCCAATTTCCTTTCCTTTTTTCCTTCCATCTTTTGCACGGTAAAACCAATTAATTTATGGTAAAACCGGCTACCGCTTTTGTAGTGATTACGCCCACCAAAGCGGGTCACTTACAACCTCTATACGTGCTGGATGGGTAGTTCGCCTACCTCCGGAGTTTCGCTGGACCCCAGTTGATTTGCGCCTTATGGTGAGTCGCTGACTCCTTTAGTGTTAGGAAATAAAAAAAACATATTTGTATAACATTTTTTTAGCTTAGCGTTGTGCGGTTATGGTGAGGTGTAAGGGATGGCTTATGTCTAGCTTACACCGTAATCATTCTGTGCAGCGTTGGGCTGACTAGATATTTTTTTTAGCTCAGCGTTGTGCGCTTATGGTGAAGTGTGAAGGATGGCTTATGTCTAGCTCACATGAGGTGTTAGGGATGGCTTATGTCTAGCTTACACCGTAATCATTCTGTGCAGCGTTGGGCTGACTAGATATTTGTTTACTTTTTTAGCTCAGCGTTGTGCGCTTATGGTGAAGTGTAAGGGATGGCTTATGTCTAGCTTACACTGTAATCATTATGTGCAACGCTGCGTTGACTAGCTTTTTTTACTTTTTAAACTCTAGGCAGGTTGTATTGTAAATTAGTTTTTCTTCTGTTAGGTTTCCGGGGGTGTACGGTTCTGTAAAACCGTACACCCCCATTTTCTTTTTAATTATTGAATGACCTTGACCTACTTATTTTCAAGGTCAACAAAAGAGTTAGCAAAAATTTCAAAGTCTCAAGGTCATTTTTGAAAAAGTTTAAATGACTTTGAAACTTTAGTTTTTGCGTTATAACTTTTATGCCATTGGATTTATCGAAAAATGTTACTGGACCTTTTTTGTTTGTCTTTTCATTCCCCGTAATTTGAGTACCCGCACAATAGGTTTTGAGTAATTTTGAACCCCCCCCCGTTGATGGGGGGGGTGGGGGTCGTGTCGTCCCATCAACATTGACGGGGGGGGTCACCAACTTGATCTCGTCGCCGTTCGACTTTGGAGCTTCGTTGACGTACACGGTGGCAGTGGTTAAAAATTGCTCCAAACCGTTTTCGCGTTATAACTTCTGTACCGTTGATTTTATCGAATAATGTTACTGAACCTTTTTTGTTTGTCTTTTTACTCTGCGTAATTTGAGTATTCACATGATAGGTTTTGTAAAAGTTTTAAATGACCTTGAAACTTTTGTTGTTAAAAAATAGTTCTGAACTCATCGTGTGGGTATTCAAATTATGCGGAATGAAAAGACAAACAAAAAGGTCCAGTAACATCTTTGATAAAACCAACGTTATAAAAGATATAACGCCAAAAAACGCAAAAAAAATTCTAAGATTAAGTTGTTGTAGTTTTTGCGTTATAATTTTTATACCATTGGATTTATCGAAAAAATGTTAGTAGACCTTCTTTGTTTGTCTTTTCATTCCTCGTAATTTGACTACCCGCACAATAGGTTTTGAGTAATTTTGACCCCCCCCCCCCGCCTTGAAACTTTGGTTGTTAAAAATTAGTTCTGAACTCATCATGTGGGTATTCAAATTATGCGAAATGAAAAGACAAACAAAAAGGTCCAGTAACATCTTTGATAAAACCAACGTTATAAAAGATATAACGCCAAAAACGCAAAAAAAATTCTACATTTTATATTTTACTCTATAAGTTTTCAAACCTTATCTTGTGGGTACTTAAATTATACAAAATGATGAGTCAAACAAAAAGTTTCGGTAGCATTTGTTATTTAACCAACAAACCACATGATAGGGTTCGGAACAATTTACATAAAAATAACCTTGGGACTTAGAAAATTTCGCTAAGTCTTTTGGTTGACCTTGAAAATAAGTAGGTCAAGGTCATTTAACAATTAAAAGAAAATGGGGGTGTACGGTTTTACAGAACCGTACACCCCCGGAAACCTAACAGAAGAAAAGCTAATTTACAATACAACCTGCCTAGAGTTTAAAAAAAATAGTTAGTCAGCGCAGCGTTGCACATAATGATTACAGTGTGAGCTAGACATAAGCCATCCCTCACACTTCACCATAAGCGCACAACGCTGAGCTAAAAAAATATCTAGTCAGCCCAACGCTGCACAGAATGATTACGGTGTAAGCTAGACATAAGCCATCCCTTACACCTCACCATAACCGCACAACGCTAAGCTAAAAAAAAGTTATACAAATATGTTTTTTATTTCCTAACACTAAAGGAGCCAGCGACTCACCATAAGGCGCAAATCAACTGGGGTCCAGCGAAACTCCGGAGGTAGGCGAACTACCCATCCAGCACGTAGAGGTTGTAAGTGACCCGCTTTGGTGGGCGTAATCACTACAAAAGCGGTAGCCGGTTTTACCATAAATTAATTGGTTTTACCGTGCAAAAGATGGAAGGAAAAAAGGAAAGGAAATTGGAATTGAAAGGTGTCCCTAACTAAAAAGGAATACAAGACAAGAGAGGGAATGCCCTCAACAAGCTTGTTGGAAAAAGGAAGTTGGAATAGAAAGGTATATTAAAAACATATCATATAACATTCTTAAAAACAAAATATTACTTTAAACTTAAACACTCCAGGCAAAATATATTGTAAGTAAAAGAAAGATTTTAAATTAATACTAACTACCAAACCAGCAAACTAAAAACAAACTACAAACCCTAGGGTATCCACAAGCACAAACAACTACCATGCTTAAACTACCATGCCTTAAAATTAATCAGTCCTACGTCAAGATGTTATTATACAAATAACACCAAGATATTTTCACCAAACAGCAAAAATGATAAAATGTTCAGGGCGCCTTCTGAACATGTTACCACCTCACTGTCTAGCGAGCAACTGATGCCGAAGCACAAGCGCAGACCCCGGACCCCAACTCGGCTCGAGGTCATCCCCCCCCCCCAAAACACAGGAGCTTTGCTGCGGGTTTGGTTTCCATCATTCTTTTGCCACTGTCCCAACAGGCAACAACACTTCTTTCTTAACTTTACATTGGACTTGTACAATTTTTAAGTGTAAAAACTTTTCAATAATTAATATTTTAAGACTTAGAAAAATTTTCAAACCTATCATTCTTTTTGCCACTGACTTAACAGGCAACAACACTTCTTTCCTTATTTTACTTTACATTGGACTTGTAAAAGTTTTAAGAGTTAAAACTTCCCAATAATTCATTTTTAGGACTTTGAAAATTTTTTAAATCCATCATTCTTTTGCTACTGTTCCAACACACAACAACACTTCTTTTTATTTTACTTTACATTGGACTTGTAAAAGTTTTAAGAGTTAAAACTTCCCAATAATTAATACTTTAGGACTTAGAAGATTTTTCAAACATTTCCTTCAACATTTATTTTTACAATATCAAGTTTATTTTTTGCTGCGAGTTTGAATTCCATTATTCTTTCGCCACTGTTCCAACAGACAACAACACATCTTTCTTTATTTTATCTTACATTGGACTTGTAAAAATTTTACGTGTTAAAACTTCTCAATAATTAATATTTTAGGACTTAGAAAATTTTTTAAACCCATTATTATTCTTTTGTTACTGTTCCAACAAGCAACAACATTTCTTTATTTTACTTTACATTGGACTTGTAAAAATTTTAAGTGTTAAAACTTCCCTTAATTAATATTTTAGGACTTAGAAAGTTTTTCAAACATTTGCTTCAAAATTTACTTTACAACAAGATTTTTTTTAACTTGCATTATTTGACCTTGACACTTAGATTTTTTTTCAAACTTACATTGGATGATCTTAATACTTAGGGGTTTTGAAATATAAAAAATTTAGCAGTTATTTACACTTTTTTGGGTTTAATACAGAAAAAAAGATTTTTTTAAACTTGCATTATTTGACCTTGACACTTAGATTTCATTTCAAATTTACATTGGATGATCTTAATACTTAGGGGTTTCAAAATATAAAACATTTAGCAGTTATTTACACTTTTTGTGTTTAATACAGAAAAAAGTGGTGGGGGTAATGCTATAAATCATGATACTATTAGAAACTATTTTGCCATGGGAAGACATAATAATATTGATAGCATATATATCGGACAAACATATAGCAAAATTCCTAAACAACTAATTAGAGACAATGCAAATATTTTAGTTTTATTCAAACAAGATGATATAAACCTAAAACATATATACAACGATCATGTAAATGCTGATATGTCATTTGAAAAAATCAAAGAGCTTTGTGGAAAAGCTTGGGCGGAAAAATATGGATTTTTGGTAATTATGAAAGATAAAGCTATAACAGATGGTCGTTACCGCATAGGTTTTGATAAATTTGTTTTAATACATTAATTAACAACATTATCGTACAAGTCTCCATGGTGTAAACATGGTTAATCAGGAAAAGCTATTAAAAGAAATAAAATCACTTAGTGATTCTATTAGACATAAAAACAGAGCGTTAAGATTAGGAATAAGTGAAAGAGAGAAATTTCTGGAATCAACATTTAAACCTATTACTGAGCCATTAAAACAATTAGGACAAAATGTTAAACATTCAACATTTAATTTTTCCGGAGATGCTATTTTACCCATTTCAAAATTTGAACAAAAAGAAGAATATGAAGGTGATACAAGTTTTACGCAACAAGGAGAAACAACTGAAGAAGAAAGCGAACTAGGTGAAGAAACGGATGTTTTAACAGAAAAAGAAGGTCTTTCTACAAGCGAAGAACAACAAGAAGAAGAAGAGTCTATTAATCCATCCAACTTGAGCAAATTGGGCTCGGATATTGCGTATAAAGGGCCGCTTGCAAGACAATTTGTATTAAAAATGTTACATTCTGCACAGCCAACTCGAAAATATCATACTTTTGGTGCTAGAATAGAAGAAAATGGGCTAATGATTGGAGATAGCAAACTTGATGTAGACGAACATGACAATATTATTATAAATAATAAACAATACAAGGGTACAAAAGGATTGTTTGAACTTATTTTTAAACCGAAACCTAATAAATATACTAAAAAGGATTTAAACATTTTTAAACAAATATTGGAGGATACAAATGCGCATAAGAAAAATTATTCTAAAAATTTCAATGTTCATAGAAATGCGTCAGAAAAATATAAAACTATTATTGCTAAACTTTTCCCACCAAAAAGAAGGGAACCCAAAAAAAGAAAATCATTATCTTCTGCTGAAATAAATATTTTACATAAAAGGAGAAAAATAAATCAATCAAGTTTATCAGGAAAAGGATTATTGAAAAACTTGTATGATACTAATATAATATACTACAACGATATAAACAAATTGGTTGATAGAATGAAGTTGATATATGAAGCTAATCAAGCCGGACATAGCGGTTTAGAAAACGAATGGGTAGCTTTGGTCGGCGAATTGCGAAATCGAGGAGTAATTGCATAAACATATGAGTATATAGAATACAAGTATAACCGATTAAACATTCAGTATAACCATGAGTGTCGATAAGTTTGGACGGTATTCCGAAACTGGAAGCAAATCAGGATCTTATGGAAAAAGAGGTGGTTTACCACTAACATCCGATGGAGATTATGATATAAGTAACAAACGTTTAAAGTTTGTAAATGATCCAAAAGATGATAATGATGCAGTAAATTTCAAAACTTTAAAAAGTGAAACATTACCTAGCTTAAAGCTTCAAAATGAAGTGTATAACGCTAATTTTTATAGAATTATAAATGTTCCAAAACCAATAGATAAAAATGATTCGGTAAATAAAGAATATTTAATGTGGTACATAAACCAAACCTTAAGATATGAAACTAAAAGTAATAATAAGGTATATGATGCAAAAGATCTTAGAATAGCCAATATAGCAGATCCTGTTAATGATCAAGATTCAGTTACAAAAAAGTATTTACATTCAGTCATCCCTGAAAAAACAGATAAATTTTCCTTTTACAACTTTGTAATACATGATATTGGAGACCCTAAAGATATGAAAGATGCTGTAAACCTTCAATATATTACCGATCAATATATTATTAACCTATTAACCTAATTTTGTCATGGGTGAAAGAGGCAATGAAAAAGACTTATTAGTTGTGTGGGATTTAAATGGAAGAATCGGTTCTGAACAGACAATAAGGGAATTAGAAGACCTGAATTATATTGTTCCAAGGACATCTAAAGATAAGGTTATAAATATGAAGGGTCGTAGGTTATTAGATTTATTTGAAGATTCAGGGCATATTGTTTTAAATGGTAGGACTCCTGGCGATGCAAAAGGAGAATATACGTTTATTAGTCCCGCGGGGACATCGGTAATTGATCTAGCTGCAGTTCCAATTAGGTGTATAAATACAATTCAGGATTTAAGAGTAATTAATTATTTAGGCTCAGATCACATGCCTTTAGAGGTAAGTGTGAAATTGCGGGGAGTCAGAGGGGAGGAAAGGTGTGTGAATGGTCTCACATTACTTCCGAGGTTAAAATGGAAGGAATGCGATAAATTAAAATATCAACAAAACATTGATAAAGCGTTGCCGCGCCTTACGCTTTCGAACAATAATGAGGAAAAGGTAGATAAGATAATAGAATGTATAAAGAATTCAGCTAGGCAATTTGGGAATAACAGTACGGGGGAATATTTTGTGAAAAACAGCCATGGTTCGATAGAGAGTGTTTTATTCTTAGAAATAAATTATTTAGTTTTTTGAATTTATACAGGAAAACCAATTCAGATACGAATAAACGGTCTTATTTAGAGATCAGTAGGAAGTATAAAATATTATGTAAGGAAAAACAACAAGCTTTTAGAAATAAGATTGTAGATTGTATAAATCACTCAAAGGATGGCAAACAAGTTTGGAGCGCAATAATAGTTTTCGCATTTCTGATAAACAAGCCATGGGAAATATTGAGCCTGTAAGATGGATAGAACATTTCAAAACACTCTTAAACCCTCCCATGCTATCAGCTACAATTAGTTATGCAGAACCTTTTACCGAAGATGAAATGTTGGATAGGAATTTTACTTTACATGAACTGCAAATTGCATTGATTAGAGCTAAAAATAACAAAGCCCCTGGGTGTGATGGAGTCCCATTTGAATTCTTCAAAAATGCCCCGAACTCATTTTTTGTTGGTTCTATTAAATCTATATGATAATATTTTTAAAGCGGGACGTGTACCGGGAAGTTTCAAGAAATCTGTTATTTTTCCACTTCACAAAAAGGGGGATCTAAACAATGTCCAGAATTATAGAGGGTTATCTTTTATTAATTGCATATCAAAACTGTATACTAGTCTGCTGCATTGTAGGTTAAGTGAGTGGGTAAATTATAGGGGACTTTTAATAGAATATCAAGCTGGGTTTCGTAAAGGATATTCTACGGTTGACAATTTATTCAATTTGACGAACATGGTGAAATTGCGACTTTCCACTAAAGGTAATAAGCTGTACAGTTTTTTCATAGATTTCTCAGCAGCATTCGACACAATAGATAGGAACGCTTTGTTTTTTAAGTTATCTACAATGGGGGTGTCGACACGCATGCTGACGGCGCTGCGAGCACTGTACGATCACACTGAGGCGGGAATTTGGTATCAAAATAGTGTGACTGAATCTTTTGAGACAAAGACAGGTTTAAGACAGGGCTGTATATGTTCTCCTTTGTTATTCTGTTTGTTTATAAATGACATGGCGGATGGTTTATTTGGAGGTTGCGTTTTTGGGCAAACTAGAGTAAATATTTTGCTATACCCGATGACGTAGTGCTTTTGGCGCCAACAGCCGCGAGTCTACAGATTATGATCAATAATTTAGAAAAATATTGTGATTTGTGGAATCTACAGCTTAATTTAAATAAATCAAAGGTTGTAGTTTTCAGAAATGGCGGTAAATTAAAAGAAAATGAGAGATGGGTTTATAAAGGTAGTAAAATTGAAGTAGTAAACAGCTATAAATACTTAGGTGTGGAATTAACTTCTAAATTATCTTGGGCATCTCATATAAACATAAAATCATCTAGTGCCAAGTTCGCTATCAATAACATTTGGCTGAGGTTTTTTGGGAATAGTAAAATATCATTGGATTCAAAATTTAATTGTTTTTATTCAGTTATTAGAGCTATGCTTTGTTATGGCTGTGAAATTTGGGGTTACCACAAAAGTGAAAATATCGAGGGTGTTTTAAGATTTTTTATAAAGAAGCTTTTTAATTTGCCTAATAATACGCCTAATTACGCATTGTATTTGGAAACTGGGGTTAATTCAATTTTTGTATACACTTTGCGATCCAATTTAAATTATTTAATTAGAGTTTTATCATTACCCCACGAACGTTTGCCTTATATATTAGCTAATGAAATCATAAGAAAAAAATTGTACTGGTGTGCGGAATGGTGCAGTTTGGGACGTGCGCTGGGAGTAGAGGTGGACATGCAGGGGGACGCGGGGAGGGTGCAGGCATCGCTGGCGAGGACGCTGCAGGCGGTGGTGGATGCCGAGCATCGGGCTGACATGGATTCGGCGCTGGGTGCTCGTTATCACCGGTGGTATGCGTCCTTGGATCTGGGACTGAGGGACTCTTATCTGTTTGATAACCTTTCGATGAGAGTCAAGAAATGGATTTTCAAGGCGCGGACGGAGGCAGTATATTTAAATTATAAACCCTGGGCAAACCAAAATCAACTTTGCAGTTTATGCAATTTAGGCGAAAATGAAGACATTTTCCATTTTGTGGGGAGATGCCCAATTTTATCAAACATTAGAAAAAGTTTTTTATAAAAAAATGAATTGTCCTTGGATGAATTTAAAGCGTATATGAATGGGAGGGACTGGCGCAGACTAGGGTATTATTTGATAAACGCTTCGAAAATAAGGTGGGATTTGGTGTCAGAATTTAATTTTTAGGTAATCAAAATTTTTAGGATCGTTAGGTAATCACTGGACTTTGTCATCCTTTTTGTGGTTAGGGTTAATAATTAAGCGCATTTTAAATACATTATTTAATTTATTTTATATTTAATATTAAATTATGAAAACTTGTAAATGGGGTTAACCTGCCAGCCCAGCAGACAGTCCTGTGGACTATTGCTGAATCAGTGGAGCAAAATTTTTCTTGTATTAAATAAAATTTATGTTGTATTTTTTATTAGATAGATATATACTCTATGAATATGTATAATGCAACTTTTTGTTAATAAAGCACTGTTTTTTCTTTCTTTCTTTCTATATTACCGATCATTGTATTACACATGATATTAACAAATTGATTGCAAAAATAAAGTGTTGACTAACGTTAAGGAAGGAACTGCAAAATCAGATGCAGCTACAATAAGTCAAATAATAAAATCAAAAAATAACAAATGGGATGCCGATGCAAAAATAATTACTAATGTTAAAAAAGGGTGGGATGAAACTGATGTAGCAACAATTGGACTAGTTCCTGTATTACAAGAATATGAAACAGGTCGTCGACAAGTCTTTGATTGCAAAGGGAGACCACTAGTTAATGTTGGAACAGGAATAGCAGATGGTGATGCAGTTACAGTAGAAGAATGGCGTAAAAGAAGCCTAAGAAAAGATCGGCATAAGGAGTATTTTAATTGTGAATATTTGCGATTAAGCGCCTTAGATGACCCTCGCAACTTTAATGATGCTGTTAATGTAAATTACATTGTAAGACTATTAAGCGTAGTATTATATGATGTGTATAACACAATAAACCCTATAAAATCTGATCAAAAACTACACTGGGTTAAACAAAATGTTATGGAAAAATATTTTTTAAATAAGGAAACTAATACTTTAAGATCTTCTAAAAATAATGATGAAGAAGATACAATCATACCGCAAGGTTGGAGAACACTTTATTACCCATAAACAAACATACTTTTACATTTTTATTATAAATAAACAATGTCAAAGGATAAGTGAATCATTCATTATAAAGCATTTATAAAATAAACAAGTATTGACATTTCATTTTACTATAAAAGACCATGTTGAAAGTTCAACGCATCAGTCATAATCGACACGTTATAAAGAGAGGAAGAGGAATAGCATCAACAGCACTTTCTCTTATTACTAAGCCGGTTGGAGCTATAGTTAATAAAGCTATCGATTTATTACCTGTAGAACTACATTTACCAGGAGGTTATCAATATTGTGGTCCTGGAACAAAATTGAAAAAAAGACTTGCTAGAGGAGATTTTGGAATAAATAAACTTGTTCAAGCCTGCAAATAACACGATATAGCATATTCAAAGTTTGCAGATACTAAAAATAGATCAATAGCGGATAGAGCACTTGCTGAAAAAGCTTGGCAAAGAGTAACATCCAGTGACGCTAGTATCGGTGAAAAAGCAGCAGCTTTAGCGGTATCAGCAGCAATGAAGGGTAAAACGATGTTTGGAGTGGAAAGAAGAAAGGAGGTGGAAAAAGGAGGAGAAAACCTGCAAAGAAACGTGGAGGAAATATAAGAAGAAAACGACGATCCACCGCAGGTAAAAATAAAAAGAATCAAACAATATGGTCAATGATAAAAAAAGGAGGAGGATTATACCTAAGACCGTATCGTGTGTATTAAACAGAAAAAAACAATTACTAATTCCAAATAAAGAATTAACAGATAAAGAATTAATTACTTATGTTTCTTGTTTAAAAATTCCATTTTTTAGAGGAGTGTTTATGAAAGATGCATTACCTGTTAAAATTTTGAAAAATGAAACCGGAATAGTAAATTTAGATAATAGTAAAGGATCAGGCACTCATTGGGTATGTTATAAAAAGCTAGGATCACCTATTTACTACTTTGATAGTTTTGGTAATCTCCCACCACCAAAAGAACTACAATATTACTTTAAAACAGCTAAAAATGTACTATACAATTATAAAAGAGAGCAACCTGATGATACTGTAATCTGTGGACATTTATGTTTAGATTTTTTAACAAAAAGCGTTAGTCAACTTTAAGATGTCTTCCTATACAGTATCATTAACTGGAACTTCATCTACTTTGCGAAGTGTTCTTTTCCCTGCGTTACGTTTGGAAAAAGATAAATTATGGGAAGCCGCATTATTAGATATAACAACTTATAATTCTATTCCCAACGTTACTGAAAATGTTAATGACAAAATACATTATTACAAAACAAAAGATAAAAATACAAACAAATATTCAGATATACAAGTATTTAGTTTACCCACTGGAGCATATGAAATTGATGATATAAATGAAGCGATACAAAATCATATGGGAGAAGATAATATAACATTAAAAGGAAATAACAATACTATGAAAGCTGAAATTAAATGTAAATATTATATAGATTTTACCAAAGAACATTCAATTGGTAGTTTATTAGGATTTCCCAAAACAACAAAAACTTTAGAACCTAATATTAACCATTCAGGTGCTAGAACTGTGGCAATAATGAAAGTTAACAGTATAGATGTTACATGTAATATTATACATGGTTCTTATAGAGATGGTGAAAATACTCATATATTGCACACATTGTATCCAACGGTCGCTCCGGGTTTTAAAATTGTGGAAAAGCCACAAAACTTGGTGTACCTACCGTTAAACACCAGTTTTATTTCAGACATTGTGGTGAACATACTAGATCAAGACGGAAATCATATTGATTTTAGAGACGAACCTATAACTATACGAATACATATAAAATCAACCGTATAACAATGGGGTTATCATTTAAAAAGAAAGAGCCGACTGGTAAACAAGTCAGTAGCACTTCAGCTATAGAAGGATTAACAAGTGATAACATTCGTTTTCTAGAAGAAATTGGATTAAAACTTATTAATAATGGAAATATTGGATATAGCGCAGGGTCCGACATTCGGCGAAACCTTATGGGAAAAGGAATATCATACGCACAACCCTTACGCTTCATCAAAATTAAATAATAATGATGAAATTAGAATTCCTTTACAACAACAAGATATATATACACTTCCATGTGAAAGTTATTTGTATATCGAAGGAAGAGTAACAAAAAAAGATGGAAACACTGCAAGTACTGTTCCGTTCATAAATAACCCCATGGCATATTTGTTTGATGAAATAAGATATGAAATTTCCGGAGTTACAGTAGATTCAACAAAAACGGTGGGAATTACAAGTACATTAAAAGGATTAGCATCTTTAACACCGAGTGAAAAAAATATGCTGGCCGCTGCAGGATGGGTAGCACCCGATTCCTGTACAATCACTCCAAACAGTTCAGACTTTTACATTCCTTTAAGATTACTTTTAGGCTTTGCCGAAGATTACCGAAATATAATAATAAACGTAAAACAAGAATTAGTTTTGTTAAGATCATCAAACGACAAAGATATTATTATGGCGCCTGATGCAACAACGGAAGCTACTTTAGAATGGAAAATGCAATTAGACATGATTGTTTGGAGAGTACCGCATGTACGGTTAAACGATCAAAATAGAATTTCATTATTAAGAACTTTAAAATCAGATCGTGATATCGTAATACCATTTAGAAGTTGGGAGTTTCATGAATATCCGGTTTTACCGGAAACACAACGTCATACATGGACTGTAAAAACTTCTACTCATTTGGAAAAGGCAAGATATGTAATATTTGGATTACAAACAAAAAGAAGAAATGAAATAACTAAACATGCTGGTGAATTTGATCATTGCAAACTTACAAATGTTAAGGTGTTTCTAAACTCTCAATTCTTTCCATACGACAACTTCAACATAAACTTTACAAAAGACAGGTTTAGCGTTTTGTACGATATGTACGCAAGATTCCAAAATTCATATTATGGAAAAACAAACACACCTTTATTAACGCCAAACCAATTTAAATCTACCTATCCGATTGTTGTAGTTGATTATTCCAAACAAAATGAATCAGTAAAATCTTCCAGTGTAGATATAAAAATAGAAATGGAATTTGAACAAAATGTACCCAAAGATACATCTGCTTATTGTTTAATTTTACATGATAAAATTGTTACATATACACCTTTAACTGGTATTGTAAAAGCAGTGTTCTAAAATGAAAAGAAAAAAAATACCCCCCACCACTCGGCTATAAAAGCAGGAGCGGGAACGCAAATTGTTTAGTTGACTGTCTACAGTTGTATGGGTAACATCATCTACAGCATTATAAACAAAATGAGTTCTTTATCAGTTGTACAAGGCGTTTCCGAAACAACACCTTTATTGGAAAATGATGATTATAAACATTTTGAAGAAAATTTTGTAAAGGAAATTGATGAGTTTTTAAAGTTTGGAAAACAAACTAAAAAGTTGGAAAATAATAAAACAAACGTAAGAAAGAAAAGAAAACTGGAAGAAAATATTCCACCAAACATTTTAACTGAAGTTTTCCTTCGCATCTTTTATCCTATTTCATCTTGCATGAGTAAAAGTGTGTCAATAGGATTGGTAAAATCATTAGACTACTCTCCCGCAGTAATACTAAGCCATGGTATAAAGATGGTTTTATTTTCAGAAAATGCTTGGGATTCCTTTTTAAAACATCTACATCTTATTGAATGTTACTTAGCCAACAGTTTCTTTGGAAGAAAAACTAACATTCGACTTTTGGATTGTGACAATGAAATTGACATTGTTAAACATCGTGGTCAACAACAAGTAAGAATTAGAGACTCAACACAATTTGAAAATAAAATTCTACTAACACGTGAAGACATTTTAAACTATGCAACATCACCTATTACCCGGTATATGAAACAATTAGTATTTTCAAGCTCTGTTATTAAGGAATATCTGTTAGATGCATGCGAAAAACAATCAGACAGCACTTTACAATACGGACCAATACATACATCCATCTTTAATAGAATACCTCATGAAGTGGAAATGTGGAGGCAGTTAAGAAACTTTGAACCTTTTACTGAAGTTGCAACGGAAGCTACAGAAGAAGAAACCAACAACAACAGTACAGAAGAAGAAACCAACAACAACAATAATACAGAAGAAGAAACTTTGCTAGGTTAAAACTACAATGTAATTTAACAAAAGAATAAACCGTGGGGTAGGCCTACTGGGGACGGTGCCCACGTTAAACATACACCAACGCGCCTACAACTGTACGGTCTGGTTTATATATATATCTAACCTACCGTGTTGTGGAAAACAGTTGATCAGCAGACACCGTGATGAGCAGACAGGATAAAGAAATGGCAGCAAAACCTTGTGTAATTGAATTTCAAGCATTTCGTGGAAACGATGATAGATTTATCATAAAAGAATTGGTAATTTTAGATTTGCTCACACAAGTGGTGTACCCATTCTTATTTGAAGCACCATGTTCTATCCATGCACGAAAGTCAAAAGCTAAAATAACAAACAGATGGTTAACAAATAATTTTCATCATATCCATTGGTTTGAAGGTTTTCTACCGTACAATAATGTACACAAGATTATGTTTCATTTTTGCAAACAATTTACGCATATATACACCAGAGGATTGGAAAAAAGAATTGGATACGACAGTACACAAACAAAGAAGTTTTAAACATAAAAGTGGACAAAACCTTTCACTTTGATGTTAGAAATATTTGCGTTTTTACAATAGATCCGAAACACAACCAATCTCAATGCGCATTAGAAAACGCATATCATTTGGCTGCTTACTTACAAGAAAAAGAAGAATGTGGTGGGGGTTACGAAGGTTATAAATACGAGGAAGCAACACACCCCGAGTATCACTCTAACTCCATACTCCGAACAGACAACATCTCCAGTGAAGAAGATGACATCACAACAGTTTCTCCAATGTTTAGTTGAACAATTCAACTTACATTCAAAATCAAATACTCTAACTATCAAGAAATGTTCAGAATTAAAAGAACAGAAACATTATATTGTTCATGAAATGAAGAAAGTTGATACAACGCATGGAGACGCAGTCGTCGCATCTTTATCCGATGCACCATTTACACCAGGTGATGAACCAAAGTTTCAAGTATATCTTCCAAAACGATTCGTCCAGTTGCTGCAAAATGAAGATCTGCGAAAAATTCAGCCAGGATCATTATATTGGTGTCACACGGAATGAGCGGGAACAACTCTACGGAACTTACTCTGTACATCGCACAAAAATAACTTTGTAAATATTGTAAAAACATGTTTTTAATAAAAAGATAACAAAACAACATATCAGTATATGTTATTTATATACTGATATGTTGTATTTTTTTTAAAAACTCAAACAGATGACCTTGAACTTTTAATCGATAGTATTATTCGATTATTTTAATCGATAGTTTTATTCGATAGTTTTATTCGAATACTTTATATAAATACGAAACCTTAAAGTTGAGAGGCTCAGTTCTGTTTAAGACAAGCTACAACCAACATGTCATCCAAAAGAAATAATCTACCACTTTTATCTTATTGTTGCAAAGAGAAATGTTTTAAAATACCTGAAGATCAAGTTGACGGAAAAGCTTGTACAAAATATAATTCTTTCTGCTACTGTAAATGTGGTTGCAAAACATATCAAAAGAACAGGTTGGATAAACTAGAAGAATTGCAACATCGACTCGGTCTATTGTGGCAACGATTAAATGCAAAGTGATTAAACAAGCGTCTACAATCTTTATCCCCACCACTACCCTCACCACTACCCCCACCACTACCCCCACTACTATCGGAGGTACCCGCAGCACCGGCTTTGCAATAGTCATTCCTGCTACACCTCTCGTCGAGTAAACAACTCTAGTCATGTCTCTCAACATTCGCGGGATTCACTACAACACTATCAATCTTACAACCTACAAGGATTTGGAAATTTTTAGTGAAGAACTAAAACAACTTATAACCACTGGGTTTAGTTTATCTTTAGAACATTATGCAACAAACAATCAAAACGAAAAAAATGTGTTTTTGCCAACTTACAACAACAACAAGAAAAATGAAAATAAGCTAGAAATTTCAGCACCGACAACAACTTACTTTTCAAATTTGGGAGCAAACTTTACTAACTTGTAAAATAGTATTTTTGTAAAAAAAAACAAATAAATAAAAAAGAAAATATCCCGAACCGACCTTGACACACTTCCGGCCATTTAAAATTTAAATACCCAGCACAGCAGGACATTTAAACTTTAAATACCCACTCCTACACGTCACAGCTACGTCACAGCTGATGACGTCACTTCCGGTCACGTGACCGGAAGTAGCTGTCAAAAAATTGACTGGCTGTCAAAGTTTGATTGGGCCAGCAGCCCCAAGTGCCCACTACTGTCGTCTCATATATCACAGTTCCAATTCAACGTTATTTAGCTTTCCTTGTTCTCGGGAATTTTAGTTTTATAAAACTTATGGCATGTGGACATCCTGCTTCAGTGCTGTTTTCTTTGTTGTGTTTATTTTTTTTAATGTGTGTTGTTTTTGTTGTGTTGTGTTGTGAGTGATGATTTTAAGTAAGGCACAGTACCTAGAATATCTTTATACGGTAGATATCTTGCGCAGGTGAGAGTAAGGAAAGATGTGACGTCATGGTAGTCTAGCACTTGAAAGAAGGTTCAGCAAGTTCACGTGCAAATCTCGTGAAACTACGCCAAATCTCGTGAGATTTTTCATTGCTAGAATAAAACATAGTCTTCATTTGTTGACAAATAAATACTTAGCCTTGAAATAAAAGGTGAGTTAGAAGTTTAAGAAACATGTTATAATAATAAATCAGCTGTCTGTGGTTGGTGCTAATTTTGCTTGCAGCGAGACTTGCTGGTGCGCCGACTTGCAAAAGAACTTGGCGCAATAATTAGTGTAAAAGTCCTGTCGCTCTGGTGCGCACCACCCACAGTACCTAGAATATCTTTATACGGTAGATATCTTGCGCAGGTGAGAGTAAGAAAAAGGTGTGACGTCATGGTAGTCTAACACTTGAAAGAAGGTTCAGCAAGTTCACGTGCAAATCTCGTAAAACTACGCCAAATCTCGTGAGATTTTTCATTACTAGAATCTTAGACTAGGGACAGAGAATAGACCCGGCGCGCCTGTGCTTTTGGCCGTAGCAGTGTTTGACCGGCGGGGCAGTGCTGCGGTGGGCGGAATTGGAACTAAGTAGGCAAACTGCGGTCGGCAAAAGGAGGATAAAACTGATGTTGACTATCCTAATAAAACCTAAGGGCAGCTGTTCTATTTTTCTTAACATATTCTGAATTGTGCGTAGGTTTTTACAATTACATTTCGAAGATAATGTCTTGATTGGCGTTAAGTAAGTTAACTTTCCGCATTGAAATATTTGTTTCTTATCCAATGGAAAGTGTTTTCACACAGTGGTAGATTAACAGATTTATTACAACTGTTTCTACTCCTACTCCAATTCCCATTATACAAATAATCAATATGCTATTTCAAAATAAGTGTTCATCGACTATCGATGTAATAATATATATTTTTATCTTGAGCCATTTGTAAGAGAAATAAAAACATTATTCTGTAAAAATCCGACATAGTATTACTGCAATATGAACCAAGTAATTGTTTACGCGAAATGTAAGCAAAAAATGTAAGATTTATAGAGGTAATTATTTGTCATTGCAATAGACTTCATTTAGTTTGCCACTGGGCGGTTAGTTTGTGACATAACAGCAATGTTTTTCACAAATACGCGAATGAAAATAAATATTTAACTAACATTATTCTATGACAAAGCTTGCTCACTTTTACAATTTGTTTTATATAGGAAAATTACGAAAAGGCTAAATAACAAACATTAAAATAAGAGTTGAGGCAGAAAAGTTTGAGGTCTACTTAAATTTAATTGTTAATTATGAACATAAAAATATTTTTCTAACAGTATTAGTACACAGATATTGCGAAGTTAGTATTATAAAGTCAATAATTTGTTGATTTTGTAAATTTCAAAATACAATGCGGTAATTTGAGGAGTCTTTATGTTGGAGTGTCACACAGTCTGGTGAAGGCGGCCAAATACAAAACGGTTTGTTGATCTCCAAGGGTCGAAGCAGTCATTCGGTGGGGGTTGAATGAAGATTTATTACCCTCCTTGAATGAGGAAGGTCGCGCCCCACAGGACAGTATAGAAACCTCTTGCCTCCGCCGTGCACGATCGCCGCTCGCTTGTTCAAAACGTTCTCAGCCACCTCGTGGGATATTGAAAGCGGTTAGCACAGCATGTTGTCCCCATGTCATCCTTATGGGAAACAAGTAAAATTCTACATAGAGTATTGAGGTATTCCCCCGGCCCATCGGTTGTTTGCAGCCTGCGACAGGCTTTTGGGGGTTGAAAATGGACCTCCAATATAGTTGATTAATTGAGGAATGAGGACCATTGAACTACAATATAACTAGATCCGTCTGTTTTGTAGCATTTCAAATAAATAAATAAAAACTTTGGAGGAGAGGCGATTACAAAAAGAGAGTTCCAAACCTTTGCAAAACATGCCTAAAACTTGCTCCGTATATGCGGTACATTAATTAGCGCCTCAAGTTGTCAAAATCTATTTAAATTTAATATACAGTACCATTGTAAAGATAGAGGTGTTATTGCAATTACATGATCGTTTATGTCAATGCATTCTAAAGGTATATTGCAAAGTTATACAGAAGTTTACTAACTTTAACACCACATGTATCTACTAATGAGTAAAATTTAAACCGATTCTAAAATCACAATATACACTCTACAAATATTAATCTTCATAATGATAAGTCAAAATAGATTTTATTTTGATAGTTGGAGACTCTAAATGTCACCGCGTTTATCCTTGCGCGGCGAAAAGTGCACAAATTTAACGCGCTCTCTTGGAGCAACAGTTTTACAGAGTTAGTGTTGCAGAAAAATGAAAACGAAACTAATAGGTGGAGAACAGATGCAGAATATAACCAGAGGAATGTAGAATATAACAAGAGGTTGGTAAAAGGATAAAGGCGGCTTCACACTATCACACATTTGCCCGAACAAGACATCACACCACACTTCAGACCGCGCAGGGAGATAAATTTTTCGCTCCACACATTCCCCCGAACAAGACATCGGATCACACATCGGTTCACACATTTCTCCGAGCGCGGTAACGCGACGGCGTACGGAAAGACGTTCAGGGCAGAGTAGACCCTGACACACTATCACACATCATACAAGACACCGTACCAGACATTTCTTTGATCTTTCGCCAAAAAACCGCCTCTAGAGCGCTCGCGACGATGTGTGGTGTAATGTCTTATGTGATGCGCGGACCCCTGACACACCATCACACATCCTCCCTTTTGTCCTGTCTGATGTGTGGTGTGATGTCTTGTTCGGGGAAATGCGTGATAGTGTGTCACCGTCTTAACAGTTGAAAAGAGATAAAAAATACCCCGTTGCAGCGGACCTGCATACTCAGTGAATTTCAAGTTTTTTAATAAATTATTTAGACGGAGCCTCAAATCAAGTAACATGAACTTGAATCCTAAAATGAGAATACAGCAGTTTTGTCCAAAAGAATAACATGGAAAATGTTATGCAGGTTTGCTGCCATTGAAGATTAAAATTGAGATATTTTTTGCAATAATCGAATATAGATATCAATTAGATGAAACCGTATACAAGATCAAAGTAAAAGTGTGGCCTCTCCTTATACCATTCACTTTCTTATATACCAAGTTTTATTCAGATTTGTTGAGAAATAAGTAATGTATGTATAGCATTTTAATTATTTCTGTGATGTATGGGAACTTTTTCCAATTCACATGTGTTCCAATTGACATGTCTTTTGTGTGTAACAAAAGAGATGATCACGATTTGAAATAGAGCCAGAGACATACCACAGAATTCAAAGCTATAGCAAAAGTCAGTCAACATTCATCCACATTATGATTTTGATTTCTTAAAATATTGTCGTTTTATAATAAAACAGAAAATCCTCCACTAAATTTTACTCCACTAAATTTTCCAAAAACTGAAATTAAAATCACTTAAGACAATAACATGGGGTATAAAATGTTTGGCCTATTTTGAGTAAGATCTCGAGTTCATCGATGTAAATAAATACAACTGGATAGCTCCAATATGATAACTCGCTCCCCGTAAGGCTCGTGTAGTGATTTCCGAGCCAACACAGCTGTGCGTTGGGGTTGCAGCCGAGCCGAATTGAAATTGAAGAGGCTTTGTTGGAAAAAGCGCGAAACCGTATTGTTAATCGTATCAGACCGCACGGATTTGGGAGCAGTTTTACGGGTAAAGCTTGCTATGATGTATTGCTATAACTATTAAGTAATTGTAATTAATATTTAACTAGACGGTCAGTACAAGTTTGTTAATTAAATATTAATCATGAAAAGAAACAAAGACTATTTAAAAGTTGCATAATTTTGAAGTGTGACATTTTTAATAGTAGGGTAATTGTAAGTTTCGGACTACAGAGTAAATAAAAAAAGGTCATACTGCATAAAATATTGAGCTAACTACTTAAAAAACAAAGGTTTTAAAAACGATAGAGTTGTTTCCATTTTGTTCTTGCATTTTAAAATCAGTTGATTGTCTGTCAACCAGCAGAACGCTTTCTGATTGGCTGGTCTACTGCGCATATTGTTTATGATACTTACCGTATAGATGCAAGGCGACACTAAAAAAACAGTGTTTTTTTAGTGTCGCCTTGATAGATGTTCAAGTTACTGTGTGTCAGCTGATGATAACGATTGATATATCGAAAGCTGTGTACTATCGATTGCAACAATTAATATTTTAATCTACTGTTTCGTACCTTGAAACAGACTTACAGAAAAAAGTTGTTTGTTTCTAGTTACCGTGGGTTTTACTGTAATATCATTACGTTAGTGTAACTAAAGAATCAATACCAAAGGAAAATAATTTCAATATTTTCCACTGCAGATTATTTATATCAGTTTTGAAAATAAATCAGGTAAGAAGAATCATTAACAGAGATTCACTTCGTACTGTATCTACCATCCAAAAGAACGTTGGTTTTCTCCTTACATAAACTACTTTCATAACTTCGTGCAAGATAGTTACAAAAGCACTTCTTGAAATAAAAGCATCAAATCAATTACTCTGTTTGCCTTTTTTACCGTCTTTTGGTAGAAATTTATTGTTTTATCACTTTCGGCTCTCTTACTAAAAAAGTTGACTTGAAAGTACAAATATACTACTTTCCACAAGACGAAGCTACATTTGAATAATTATTCTTTTGAAATATTACACATTGTTAGAAAAAAAACTGTTATTCTGATTCTTGAATGACGCGTCTTTAGGTCTTGTTTCTAAATTGCATTTTTTTGAGCGTGAACTTGATCTCTAAACTTAAGAGTTTCTTCTGGGAATAGTCAATATTCAATACACAGATGACTTTAAACAAAACCCAAATTTGTTCCTATCAACAACCGACGTTCCACGGGAGCGGTATACCCTAAGCATAATAGTCCTGCTTCCTTAGAATTTTCTAACTACTTGTATCCCCCGAAAGTTCAGGTTAGGCGTTCCGTCCACGGTTAAAGTGGTTGAAACACCAAAAAATTACTTAACAAATTTAGGAAAATAAAGATTTAAAGGCAAACCGATCTTCAAAAACAAATGAAATGGCATGGATTGGCCTTGAATCACACGTCAGAGTTTGACTTATTCGGGCAAAAGTTTGATTCGACTGGCGATGGCGGTAAAATTCCTCTCTCATTAACGTTCTTATACCCGGCTTAGTCTTATTCTCATATTCGATTCAATGGAAAGAGAGTCCTTCTTAGTAAAAAAGTATTAATTTTCAAGTTTTCAAAACATTAAAAATGTGGGGTTCGTGAAATAAATTTTCTTTTCTAATTTGGAGCAATGTTATTTATGTATGCATTGTTTTTCATATGAGGACTAAGTTGGAAAGTAATGCAATCTAATATAAAAAATTATCTAATAAGGACGAATAATAAACCGGTTGTTTTTTAAGTCGCAACAATAAAGACATAAAAGGTGTATTAATAGCACCCCCCATCATTGAGGGATGGGGTGTGATGAAGGCCCTTGTGCGAGACTGACAAACTTTATAAAATGTTGGCTGAGATTAAACAAAAAGGTAAAAAAAGTCCCGACTGACGAGAAGAGGGCAACTCGCACACGACGGACAAATTAAGGGCGTTTCTAAACTCGGGTCCTATTGTGGGATGGTGTGAAATGTTTTATGGCACACTTGTCTGTTTATAGACAGCCCGTGCCCTACTGCGGCCACCTGAAGTAGGAGACATTGAACCCGGCGGGCGGCCGGCGCGGAGGCAGCAGACACATTAAAATTATGATCACACACTATGGTTTAATACTGGGCTGCACATTAACTAACAATTTACAATTGTGTAGTAGGCCTACAGTGTGCAGTGCAGTGTACAGTGTAGTGTGCAGTGTACAGTGTAGTGTGCAGTGAACAGTGTAGTGTGCAGTGTATAGTGCAATGTGAAGTTACTCTTCCGTTTTTTCACGATCAATGCGCTCGATTGTTTTGTCTGGCCTTCCGCATTAATTGCAAAATATGTTGTCCTACTATTAATGTTTACAATCTTAGATAATTTCGTCATAACGTATTTAAGTTGTCAATGTATTTTAATGCAAATAAAAATATTAAAAATTAAAATATTTGTATTCGTTAAGCTTTATAAAATTGTATATTCATTTAATTAGTTTTTGCAGAATCTTGATGAGGATAAAAAAAGTGTTATCATTTTTATTTAAATTTATTCAAAAGAATTTAAATCGATCTCTATTATTATGTAACTATTTTAAAGAACTTTACAAAGCTACTTTCCTGCTGCTTTTATCTTCTAGCATATTTTCACAGAACATGTTTATGGCATTATTTATAACTACTGTTTTTATTTGCAAATTTTCCAGTTACATCACCGAAGTTTGATGTTTTAAATTCTATGTTACAAAAGTAATTTACGAGATATAGCTAGATATTTTGTATTTTAAACATGTAGGCCTAATTTTATTTCCAAGAAGTCGATACCAATATTTCCTCAATAAAAAGAAATACGCTCATCCCGGGCCCCAATTTTCAGACTTGGCTGACATGGCCTCTCGGCGGCCCTGCATATTCTGTGTGTGATTTACAAACATTGTTGGGAAAAATCGTAAAAGCTGCCATAGCTAAATGAACCTGACTATACTTAGAACGATTTTATAGCAAGAAGTAATTTAAAATATAACATGTTTAATTCGCAAAGTAAAACTAAAACCGATGAATAAAAACTTATTAAGTAATGTCAAACGAATTATTCTACAATGGATGTGAATATTAACAGTAAACCAGTATAACAGTGTAGCCTACGCCTTCATAAACATATTATTCTTGTTGTAGTTTGAAGCTATCTATAATGAGTTATTCTTCGCGAATATTAACAATAAACCAGTGAACAGTATGCCTTCATAAACATATTATTCTTGTCGTGGTTTGAAGCTATCTATCATCTATAATTCTTCGTAAATATTAACAATAAACCAGTTAACAGTAGGCTTCTATAAACATATTATTCTTGTAGTGGTGTTGAAGCGATCTACATTACCACCAAGCGACAGCGCTCCGATGTCGGCTTTCTCAACTACAGTCAGAAAGCCAGAAAAAGTGCTACGGTAGAGCCCATAAGGCGCCGTGTCTATTGTATTGTCCCTAGTCTAAGCTAGAATGAAACATAGTCTTCATTTGTTGACAAATAAATACTTAACCTTGAAATAAAAGGTGAGTTAGAAGCTTAAGAAACATGTTATAATAATAAATCAGCTGTCTGTGGTTGGTGCTATTTTGGCTTGCAGTGAGACTCGCTGGTGCGTCGACTTGCAAAAGAACTTGGTGCAATAATTAGAGTAAAAGTCATACATGTCGCTCTGGTGCGCACCACCGACCAGCAGAACGCTTTCTGATTGGCTGGTCTACTGCGCATATTGTTTATGATACTTAAGCTAAGTTTACACTAGCATCTAAAAGTGTCGTCACTTGGACACTCTAGTTAACATTATTTTTATGCCGATACAGGATTACCAAAAACAGCTGTTTTAACACTTAAATTGTTACAACACCTTATTTATCATTGGAGGGATGCAGTCTTGAGTGTCGACCAGTTTAAACTGCATCCCTCCATAATAAATAAGGTGTTGTAAAAATTGAAGTGTTAACACAGCTGTTTTAGCAAACTGTGGCGCCCCAATCGGCCACCTAATAATTAAGCCAAGGTAAGTCAGCAGTGAGTATCCACCAACAAGTGAAGGTCAATCTCGACTCACTGACCACGTCCGTCCGCGCATGCGCGAGCCAGGGCGGCCCGCTGGACTGGCCGGCGGCGGGAGTCGTCTGTGGGCACTCGAGGTGAACTTTCGCAAGCAGAGCAGCAGGACATCATCATGAGGGGTTAAGGTAAATTAGGAGGTGCTAGGCCGGGGCAGGGACCTTTTCAATAATGGGGGTAGGCAATAATAATAATTGGTAAATTGTCATAATATTTAATTAATTTAATTAATTGGGAATGTAATAGTTATCAAGGGATTATATTCAATTGTGTTACCTACAATTTAGCATGTTTGAACATTAGTTAAAATGGTTAGGGACTGGGAGCCAGCAATATTAAGTATCAGTTATATTCAGTTAACTTAACAAATAGACATTAAATAATCGCTCATTAAAGCTGGCTTCTCTTTAATTCCGAACGAGGGAGGTTCATTTGCTTGTGGGATCGCGGCTGAGGGGAGCTGTTCTTACGCAGTAATATTAAATGAATATAAAATTATTGGTCCAGTACGCCGCAAGTGTAGCAGACCGACACAGGCAATGAATTTTCCTCGTTTCCTAATTAAATTATCAAAAATAAACTCCCAAAGTCATGTTTTCTACAATGCACAAACGTGCCGTATTCATGTAGCCGTATACGGCCGCGTGCGCATGTCGCCGCGGGCGTCTCTGGCCGCGGCCGACCACGTGCACGGTTAAATTATCATCGTAATATTTTTCATAAACAATTGATTACCTTTTCTTAAATAAAATTAAATTTTGAGTTCAAACAAGCATTATTTTTTCCAAAACCAGTTTTGAAATTAATTTAAAAAAACGAGATACAGTGTTGTAATATAAGAAAACAAAGATAACCTAAAACAAGGCTTTAATTCACAGAATTGTACATTTTGAATGGCAGTTCTATTTACAAACATAACTATTTATTAAAACATGTGATTATTATAACATTCTCCCCTCCCTTAAGTTTGGACGTAGTCCTTTAGATAGACAGGGGGCTTTCGAGGTCTGGCACTCCTTCTTATAGTGTTTTCAGTAGCTTCATTAACTGGAATAGTGTTGTTCTCATCAGATTCATTTACACAAGGTTGTGCGTCATCAGAAAAATCAGTGCTGCTGTCAGGTTCCTCATGTGTAGACTGAGATGTTGTGGAAAACTCCTCATTGTGATCGAATTCCTGGTCCACAGTTCCGGAAGGAGCCAAGTGACGAGTTGAAACAGTTGTTTCTCGTTCGTCATGAAAACGAATATGGGCATACTCTGGATTCCCTTCTAAGAGTGTGACCTCCTCTACTAATGGATCAAATTTAGATCGACGATCAAAGCGTCGAAGCAGAACGGTTCCTGGATTCAAAAGCCAGGATGGAGTAGATATTCCGTTTGATGAATGTCTAGGAAATGCAAACATCCTTTCGTGCGGTGTAGCATTAGTTGCAGTGCACAGAAGGGATCGAACCGAGTGAAGAGCATCTATTAAAACATCTTCCCATTGAGAAATAGGTAGTCCACGATCATTTAGGGCAAGTTGTATAGTCCTCCATACAGTTCCATTAAATCGTTCCACCTGCCCATTACCCTGAGGATTATAGGGTGTAGTTCTACTTGTAGCCACTCCATAAGCTGAAAGCCAAGTTTTCAACTCCTGAGACATGAATCCTGATCCACGGTCAGAATGAATGAATAAGGGAGCTCCGAAAACTCCAAAGAGTTGTTTGAGAGATATGATAACAGAGGATGCAGAGGTATCAGGACATGGGAAGACAAAAGGAAACTTTGAATATTCATCAATTACTGTTAACATGTACTTGTTTCGAGAACTAGAGGGAAGTGGGCCCTTAAAGTCTATATTGAGCCGCTCAAAAGGTGCAGAGGCTTTGATTAGGGTACCTTGATGTTTATAGAATTTTGGCTTTACTTCGGCGCATGTGCGGCAAGCTGATGTGATTCTCCGTACATCCTCCATTGAGTATGGGAGATTCTTGCTACGGATCCAGTGACAGAATCTCGAAACACCAGGATGGCATAAACGTTTATGGAGGGATATCAAATTAGCGTCTGCACAAGTTACTCCAGCATATATGGCATTAACCCTTGATAACGCATCAGCAGCGTGATTGTCTCTTCCAGGACGATAGACAATGTCGTAAGAATAGCAAGAGAGATCCAGCCTCCATCTTGTGATCTTCTCATTCTTGATTTTACTCCCATGCTTCATGTCGAACATAAATGCTACAGAACGTTGATCAGTAACAAGACGAAAGTGTCTGCACAAAAGAAAATGTTTCCAATGCCGGATAGCTTCCACAATGGCATATGCCTCCTTCTCAACTGACGAATGACGTTTCTCAGAATCGGTTAAAGTACGAGAGAAGAATGCTACAGGACGATTGTTCTGACTTAAAGTAGCAGCAATAGTAGTGTCTGAAGCATCCGTTTCCACACAAAATGGGATATCAGTATCAATACATGACACGGATGCATTTTCAATATCCTTCTTTAGATTGTGAAATGCTGTTAGAGCCTCAACAGAGAGAGGAAAGGAGCACCCCGTTAAGTGTTTAATCTTTTCAGAAAAACGAGGAATGAATTTCGAATAGTGAGAGAACATACCTAGAGCCCTCTTCAAAGAAGCAGTATCAGTTGGTGGGGGGTAATCTTTAAGCGACTGGAATCGTATAGGATCAGGTCTAATAACGCCATCACTAATTGTGTGACCTAGAAGAGTAATATTAAGCAGATAAAATGAGCTTTTCTCATGATTGATTGTTAGATTGTACTTTGAAGCTGCTTGCATGAAATTCTTAAGATTTTCATCGTGTTCATTCTGAGTGCGACCGCAGATGGTATTATCATCGAGATAGGCGAAAGTGTCTTTCAATTTTTCTCCACGTATTACCTGGTCCATAGTCCGTTGAAAAGCAGCTACACCATTTGTAGTACCAAAAGGAATTCTTGTAAACTGGTAGAGTTCTCCAGCAGCTTCAAAAGCAGTAAATGGACGATCCTTTTCAGGAATAGGGACCTGATGGTACGCACTACGTAGATCTATAGTGCTGAAAACTTTGTATCTAGCTACTTTAGAGACTATGTCATTTATAGAAGGGATAGGGTAAGCATCTAATTCAGTAAACCGATTTATAGTTCGAGAATAATCGATTACCATACGCCTCTTGTGATTTGGTGTTGATGTAACTAAGACTTGGGCTCTCCATGGTGAAATGCTCTTTTCGATTATGCCATCATTCAAAAGATTGTTTACTTCAGCTTCAATAAATTGAGTGTCATTGACGGAATGTCGAACAGATTTAACAGCCACCGGCTTACAGTTTACAGATATATTAGTAAATAAATTTGCAGGTTCAACGTTGGCAGCAGAAAGAGCGCTTACTATCAATGGAGATTTACCCCCTCCAAACTTGAATTGAACCGATGAATGCTGTTGCAATAAATCACGACCTATAATTACTTCTGCGCAAAGGTTAGACATAACCGAGAGTTTAGTATCAGGGTATTTATGACCTAGCATTACCAGATTAGCTTTACAAATGCCCTTAATTTTTACTTTATGAGTATTAGAGGCTAGTCCTACTAGATCATTTGATTTGAAGATTTTTAAGTTAAGCTGTTGAGCTAGAGTTTCATCAATCAAACAGATATCACTTCCCGAATCCAACATGCCACAAGTTCGATGACCATTAACAATGACTGTAGTTTTTACTTTAGACTGATGTGGAATTGGACAAGCTATTACACAAGTGGAACCTTCAACAGATGCAGTATTTTTCTTTGGTTGAGAACGGCAAACCTTTTGGTAGTGGCCGATTTTGCCGCATCTATTACAAACTTTGTCTTTTGCAGGGCAGTTAGTGCGAGGATGCCTTGATTCCCCACAGAAATAACATTTGGCACTCATAGTACCTACTGAAGTGTTAGAGTTGCTGTAGGGTTCGCTGGTGATATTTTTATTGACTGGTAACCTGTCAGAGACGGCATTTACTGTAGGACTGGGAATGTCATATAGCTGTGATTGATACTGAGCCATTTCTAAAGAGCGGGCATGTCTGTGAGCATCAGCCAAAGAAAGAGTTTCGTTTTCAAGGAGACGTTGGCGTATTACCGGGCTAAGTAATCCTCTTATAAATGAATCACGGATACAATCATCACGGTTGGTTTCAGCAGTTACTGCTTTAAATTGGCAATCACGACTAAGAAGTTTTAAGGAATCAATGTACTGGTCTATTGATTGATTAGGTTGTTGTTTATAACTAAACAGCTTATGTCTGGCAAAAACTTCATTGATTGGTTTTACAATAAATTCTTAAGCACTGTAACAGCGTCATTGTGTTACATTGACCTACGTATTCATAGATGTTGGGAGATATGTAGTTGATGAGAATTTATTACGCATTAAATTATTAATAAATTATTAATAAATAATAGATTAAAAGATAACCTAAAACAAGGCTTTAATTCACAGAATTGTACATTTGGAATGGCAGTACTATTTACAAACATAACTATTTATTTAAAACATGTGATTATTATAACAAGTGTTGGCGATTGTTTTCAGTTTGAATATCTCGGGAAAAATAGGTAGGCCTATTAAAAACATTTTAAGATCTCTCATATTTTATTTAAGCGATCTAAGACGGCCTTATGTATTATAATTCCCTCATCATTTTGTTTCAATTTTTAAATGCCTGCCCCAATTTAACTTAGTAGTGTATAACGTAGTAATTCGATTTTAGATTTAGTCAACGATTCTGTAGAGTTTATCACCAAAAAATAGTAAAATATAAAAAATAAAGAAAGATAATGAGAACTTGCTATTTAGGCTACACTAGCAACCTTTTCATAAGCTTGTTTTTTATTTGGTTGATGTGTTGTATATTTCACCGTTAATTGATTTAAGGTATTTTATTGGCCTAAGAAAACATAGTGTATTATTGTCAATGGTGAAGTATTCAACTTCTATGATACCCTATTTACCCACATCAGCCTTGATCAGGCCTATGTGTAATTAATTTCTCACAAGTTAGCCTAGCAAAAAAAAGTTATGAAACGATATTCCCTGCAGAATTGTTTGTTGGTCGTTGATTTTAAATCAGAATTCCAGGTAATGAACGGAAAGTAATTTAAACTCTTGTTCCCACTGAATCACTGAATTATTATTATATAGCTGTAAGTTAATAAACCCTTTGTATTTATCATTTAGTTTCAATGTTTACTAACATATTTACATCACACGTAACCATAACATTCCCTTGTGTGACTTATGTGACAAATGGATTCATTTTAAGTGTGGGAAAATTAGCGATAAGGACAAATTTGATGAAAACATTGAGTGGCTGTGTCCTACGTGCACTGCAATGGATGGAACAATGGCGGAGCGGCAAAGCGATCCCGACAGCGAGGTAAACCTCAAAGAGGTCGTAGCGATATTACAAAATGATCTTAAAGAACTTCAATATGAATATCAAAAACTAAAGAATTCTATCAACAACAACTCAAGCTGCTGCAGTATTGAGCAACCAAACAATGTCTCCCAAACTTTGGTCATGCCTTTGAAGAGACCTAGGCCTACACCGGGATGGGAAACAGTGTCCACCAAGAAATCTCTCAAGCCTAAACCGAACATCGTAAGTCTCAAGGAATTCCCGGCCTTACCATTAAAAAATAGGTACGAACCACTATCAACTTGTACTGACATCATAACAGAAGAAAATCAGGACATTATCAAGAAAACAGGCAGCAAACAAAATCATAGGCCTAAACCTAGAACACACACACAATTGGATCGTAAAATAAGATTGTTCACTGACAGCCAAGGCAGGCAAGTAGCTAATGAGCTAAGACTAAGAAGCAACCACAATGTATCATGTATGCTAAAACCTGGAGCAAAATTTGATGTTATAACTGAAGAAACCAAGGCCTACTGTGAAAACCTGGGAAAGAAGGACACCGCTGTCATCATCGGAGGAACAAATGATGTATCGTGCAATGAAACCACCGGCCTAATACGTTCGTTGAAGCAAAGACTACTAGACATGCGGCATACAAACGTATTGGTGTTCAACATCCCGCATCGACATGATCTTCCTACTTGGTCCTGCGTTAATAAAGAAGTTGAGAAGGCAAATGAAATGATAGGAAGGGTATGTAGTCACTTTGGAAATGTCAGAATTGTAGATATAAGCAGACTTGGGGCCAGATTCCACACAAAACATGGGCTACACCTCAATAAGCAGGGAAAAATGTATATAGCTGATAGCATATTAAGCTTTGTAAATAGTATTAAAAATTCTGGAGAAGAAGTCAAACAGCCTATAACATTAGCCAATGATGAAGGTTTTTTAGGCCTCTCGTAGATAACATCAGTTGTATCAGCTCAAATGTCACTCATCTTAGTAAATTTTGTGTAAAATCTAACGAATATTACAATAATTGTGCTCAAATTAATGAATCGCTTCCCCCGACTACTTCTGAAATAGACACTCTTTTAGATTTAAGTAATCAAATAATTAAAGTTGGCTATCTTAACATTCAAGGTCTAAATAGGAAAGAACTTGCCAATAATACTTTTGCATTTGAGAACAGCTATGATATACTATGCTTGAGTGAACATTGGTTTAATGACATAGAACTTGACCACCACATTCTAGATGACTTTGATCTGGTCAGTAGATTTTCTAGAAGCATGCACATAAGAAATGGAGTTGCAATTTATGTGTCCAAATCGCTTAAATTTGTATGTAATAGGCTAAATTTAGATTTTATTTGTGATGAATTACACTTTGAAGCTGTAGGTATTTATATAAGTAGTATTAAGCTAATTGTAGTATCAATTTACAGATCACCAAATGGCAATTATCAGACCTTTTTAGAAAAACTTGATGAATTACTTAATTTTTTAAGTAGGCCCTGTTGGATTAACTGCAATTTGATACTGGGAGGAGATGTAAATGCAGAGTTTGACATATTAACAAACAAAAAAAGTGTAATTGAACTTAACAACATATTAAGACAGTTTAATTTAAAAGCAACCAACTTTGAACCGACAAGGGGAACAGCCTGTCTAGACAACATTTTTACCAATACTGATTCATCACTGAGGTCAAATGAAGTGACAGAGTTTCCACTATCAGATCATAAGTCAGTTTCAATCTGCTGTTATTCACCTGCTGTTCATGATAATAATAGTCATTCCATTTTAACCCCAGAACAATATGTACAAGACCGGTAACTGAAGTAAATATTTCAAAGCTTATTGATACCCTTAATAATGTTGACTGGTATAGTGTCCTATGTGGCTCAGATAGCTCCTTAAGTAATCCAACTGCTAAAACTGTGTTTGAATTGTTTTTTAAGAGATTTATCTTTATATTTGATAAGTGTGTACCTGTAAGACAATGTAATGTTACTAAAACAGGTTTAATTAAGAAGAAAAAGAAACAAAGTAATGACTGGTATTCTCCTCAACTGTCTGGTATGAAAAAAAGAGTTATGTTACTGTTGGGATTATATAACAGTTGTAAAAGTGAACAAGCAAAACTTAATTATGTTAAAATCAGAAGAGAATATAAAAATGCAATTATTGAAGCTAAAAAGACTTACAACTATAGAGCTATTGAAAATTCAAGTAACAAATATAAGGTAGCCTGGAATATAATAAAAAACTCAGTAAAACCTACAGAAAGCAGGAGTAGTAATATCCTTCCGGATAACTTCAATGATTTTTTCATCAATTCAGTAGATGAAATTACAAGATCAATCGTCAGACCAAGTTTGGACTCAATTGACCTGCTGCCCCAAGCCTCAGGGCCAGCTATTTTCAAGGGTTTTACTGAAGTTTCTCCTGAAATGGTTCTGAAAATTGTTAACAACTTTAAATCATCAGATAGTGTAGATATATATGACATTTCTTGTAATCTTCTTAAGAAAGTAATTCATAGCATTGTCTGTCCATTAACTTATTGCATTAATAGATGTTTGCATGAAGGTTTTTATCCTGAAGAACTTAAAATTTCTATAGTGCCAGTATACAAAAAAGGTGAAATCAACTCTCTCTCTCCAGTTATAGGCCCATTTCTCGTATACCTGCATTTAGTAAGGTTTTTGAAACAATTATTTACAATCAACTAAGCAATTACTTTGAACATAATGGTATAATAAATGAATCTCAGTTTGGTTTTAGAAAAGGCAAATCAACAACAGATGCAATAGAAAATTTGATAAAAATAATTTTAAAAGTTTTTGAAGACAAAGGTTTTGCTCAGGCTACTTTTTGTGATCTGAGCAAGGCCTTTGATTGTGTGGACCATGCTCTACTTATTAAAAAGTTAGATTATTATGGAATAAGAGAAGTGAGTTTAAAACTGATGAAGTCATATTTAGCAAACCGTAGGCAGGTAGTCTGTGTTGGAAGAGAAAAATCAGGTGTCGCTCAGGTTAAAACTGGTGTGCCACAAGGGTCTGTATTAGGACCGTTTCTATTCCTAATAATGATTAATGATCTTCCTTCTCATGTAGGCTCTTCCACAATAATGTATGCAGATGATACAACTTTTATTAATGTTAACCAGGATATTGATGCGCTGAAAGATATAACCAATCAAACACTATCAGAAGCTTCCTTGTGGTTTAGAGCAAACGGATTTCTTCTCAATGAAAATAAAACTCAAAATATGTATTTTAGCTTTAGGGAGGGGTTACTATTGGATAATATAAGTATAAGTGTCAAATTTCTGGGTATTTTCATAGATTCAAAATTAACTTGGGAACACCATATAAATTACATTAGCGGAAAGCTATCTAGAGTGATTTATTTGTTGAGGCGGTTGGTAGATTGTGTTCCTGATGATTATGTAAGGACAGCCTATTTTTCCTTCTTTCAAAGTATTTTAATGTATGGTATTTTACTGTGGGAAAACTCCTGTCATGTCAAAGATATTTTGTTACTACAAAAGAAGGCAATTAGAGTAATTACAGGATCAGATTTTAAAGCACATTGCAAGCCACTTTTTATTGAACATAAAATAATGACAGTAATCAATATATACATCTATCATGTACTCATTTTCACAAAAAATAAGTTACCAAATTATCAAATTAGAAAAGATGTACATAATTATAACACCAGAAGCAATAAACAGATTGACATTCCTTTCCATAGACTATCAAAATCTAAAAATAGCTATGAAGTAATTGGACAGAAACTTTTCAATAAGCTACCATTACACATAAAAGATATTCCTTTAAATTTATTTAAGATAGAATTGTATAACTGGTTGATCAATAATCCTTTTTACAGTGTCCGTGATTTCTTTGAATGTAGTTCAATAACTTCAATGAAAACTATCATTATAATAATACCACATGTATATAATGTATATATTTACTCTATGCAAGCTATTCAATGTATTACTGTTACTATACTGTTGAATTCACTTTCATGTATTTATTCATGCTGTAAATTATATATATATCTGTGTAACTTTAATGTGACTTGACCTTGTCTATTGCATTGTATATGTTCAATGACAATAAAAATTTTATTTATGTATTTATTTATCAACAAAGGAAGTGATTACGTGATACCTGCAGACCCCCTCAAGGTCGCTGACCTAGCTGATAACCTCCAAACTGGTTTCTAAGCAACCAACCAAATTGAAAAGCCTTTCCCAGCCAGTGTAAGATTTACAAAATGCATTACATAAATTTAATTGGAGACTCTCAATTTTGCCGATATTACGATTTTTTCAAAATAGGTGCAATGTTGCATATAATTTTGCCATTAAAAACCAATTGGTGACATCTGGTGCTACCATTGCAGTTGTAAAACGTCAAATAAAGCTATCCCTTCCTAAATTTGAAGCTAATTATCCTTTAGTATTATTTCTTGGCACAAATGATGTGTTGCAAGGAGTGACTCTGCAGACCTTCCAAAGCCAAATAAAATCGCTGATTCGTTTAGTAAAGACAAGATTATCACCTTCTCAGCTTATTCTGCTTGCCTTACCACCTTTCCCGAGACTTGCACACAATCACCATGCACTGACTTTGATTAACGAAATTAATAAATTTCTATCCACTTTACAATCAGCTGACACACATCTTCTGCGAATTCCTATTTCAAGAGAAAATGCGACTCATTATTTTCACAAGAAATATCGCAACTCGAACAGGCGTGATGGAATTCACTTCAATGACCAAGCATTTTATATGTTATCAACTGAGTTAGATAAAATCTTTACTGTTTGAACTGATTAAATAAGTCCTATTCATTTAGGCCTCCTCTCAAGAATTTAGGTGAATTATTTGGTTTTTCCCTTGACCTAAAATAACTGGTTATGATTTTGCAAATTATTTTGTAAACAAATTAAATAAAATAAGATTAATTAAATTAAAATAAAGTTAAGGCTCTTGGATTATAATTTAGGTACAGTAACTGCTAGCTTTGATGTTACCTTAAATGCTGAATAAATACTCAAACACACTTAATTAACAATATATAAAGGTAACTAATTATATTTAAAAAAACCTTATACAGGTATAAAATATTAGACCTTGAGATAATTTGGAAATAGTTGATTTCCTTATAAACTCCGTACTCTGTTTACAAAAATATTTTACTCCTACTAACAGCTCAACCTTGATGCTTTACCTCTTATACCTTTATAGATTAGCAAGCCGCTCATATTAGGGATCTGTCTGAAACTTAGAGAAGTCGCTCGACTTCAAACATGAATTAGGGCGCTGATTAATTTGGTATTTCCTCATACAAGGCACCATCCATTTAGGGAAGGTTTTGGCGCTCCCCGGTGAATTTCCTCATGCAACAATCTGCTGGGTGCGGTATGTACCAAAAAAAAAATAATAATATAATAAAAAAATACAAAAGTAAAGAAGTTGTTAAATATAAATTTGTGAGCATATATCCTTTTACCTGTAGCAACCTGCCTAATACCCTTTTATTAAACCATGGTTCTACGACACAGAATAGACTAATTTCCATGGTAAGACGGGTACTAACCCCCCCTTGTCGGCCCATTAGCCTGTGGCAACTGTGCGTATGCAATGAGTTGGTAAAAAAATAAATAAATAGGCCTAAAAAAATAAGATAAGCCCTCATTACATGCCCATTGGTCAGGTGCTTGCCTCTGGTCGCCACTAATAAATTAAAAAAAGGCATAATCCCAGGTGGTAACTCTTGATGCCAGCGATGAGTCGACGGGGAAAATGGAACACAGTAAAAATTAGGAAAATTTCGAATGCTTCCAGGTAATCAATCCTTACTCTGATTTCCCTTCCCACTTGCTCACTCAAAAAATTAAAAAAAATATAAAAAAATAAAAAAATTCGGTACTTTACTTAGCAGATTGGAGAGGCCTCAAATCCCGAAGCTGACACCGCACATCATGGCCGCGTGATTTGTCCATGGGTTGAGCTGCCATAGCTAGTTGACTCCAGCAAAAAAAAAGAAAAAAAGAAGTCTGCAGTCTTGTCTGTTGGTTAGGAATGGATGCGTTTTGAGGAAATGCCTAAACCAACGTTGATTATTCCTCTTTTCCAAGTGTGTTTGTGGGTGAATTAGTTAGGGAGCTGGCTTGACTACTCATTCCCACTCATTCCTTGCCTTAACTTCTCCTATAGCCCCACTTAACCATAATTAAGTTTCACAGTTGTATGGATAGATACTCCAGCAACATACAAAGATAAATTAATAAAAGCATTTGCTTATTTAAAAAAAAGTATACAGCTATTCAAGAGCCATAAATAAATATGATATTCAGCAATATTATTTAACTTTTACCAAATAAACTTGAAAATACGTAAATGATAGCTAAACAGATACAAAATAAACAAAGCAAACCCCTTTTTGGAAGGGTTTCCTCCCCTTCCTGCCCCTGCACGTGCAAGTGAGAGTTAGATACCCTTCGATAAAGATAACGTACCGGCAACGGTTTCCTGAATAAAAAATTTAACCGCCCCTCAGGCTATCGAGCAATGTATCGCGTGGTCGATTCAACCCGCAGCCCTCCTTGAGGAAAACCGACTTTTGTTGAGAAATTTTGTTCTCGAAGCAAAAGGAAAGGTCGAGGATGAAGACACAACCCCTGAAGAACAAACACCTCAACCGACACTCACTACGACTCAACCAGAAAACATTCCTACACCCACTACTACTGACTCTGTTATTCAGACACCTACTCCTTCCACATCCATGTCTGATCCAAACCTAAGGTTATTGATTGAGTCACTTCAAAGTATAACCATGAATGCTGTCACGGAAACGGCCAAAATAGTAGCTAAAGAGGTCCAGAGTTCTTCTTCCTCACATAGATGTCAGGATGAAACCAAAATTCCTCCTTATATCAGAGACATGATTAAGGGTGTACCTAAATTAACAGGTAATGACCACGACCAAATTGTGCAATTCTTAAAAAGGGTTTCCAAGATTATTAGTCTTAAATTATTCCCTGAGCGTGCCATACTGTTAAACTTGGGCGCATCCGTACAAAACAGAATGCATGAATTTTGGATGAATAAAGTAGCTCAACATACAACTTGGGATCAGCTTTTAAAAGATATACGGCAAACCTTTTTCACTCCTGAGGCACTTAGGCAACTCCAAAATAGATTCCTCTACCGTCACCAAGCTTATCAGGAGGACCTAGCTGAATACATTAAAGACATTAAATGTGATTTCCAAATTTTGTCCCCTGATACACATGAGTCAGAAGTCTTCAATGTAATATTTAGAGGAATAAACTCA
Source organism: Flexamia atlantica (assembly GCA_035578135.1). Classification (NCBI taxonomy): domain Eukaryota; kingdom Metazoa; phylum Arthropoda; class Insecta; order Hemiptera; family Cicadellidae; genus Flexamia; species Flexamia atlantica. The sequence continues at coordinate 79,339,566 of JAQJVK010000001.1, read as the reverse complement.
GACACAAGAACCACCTTTGCAGGTTTACCCCCGGTAACGACTGTCCAACAGCTTATCGACATAGCTCCCTTATCAGCCAGTTTATTATCTAGGCAGTCAAATCAAAACAGTCGACCACAAAATTCTTCCCCATTTGCAACCAGATATTATGCACAACCAAATTCATCACATGGTTATAGAAATCCCAACAACACCCAGCGATCAGCTAACCCCTTCTTTTCAGGAAATAGAAACCCACCCCCCAATCCAAACCTTCAGCACATAAATAATCAAGGAAATCCTTTTCCCGAGGTACAACCCCGTGCTGTCTATCCAACCCCGCCTACATACCACCCATATGGGTATCCATACCCTCCTCCACCACCGCCCAATCGAGCAAATTTCAGGAATCCCCACCCCAGGCAGCAAGCCAATTGGCAAAACAACCGACCTCGAAACCCTCAGCCAAACCACCAGCGCGGTCCCAGGTAGGCAGCACCGGCCCCGCGCTTGTATCCGCTGCCACAAACCAAATTAACATTACCAATTTTGAGACACCTAAACCAAACCAGAGAACATTCCAAAATACATCATTAGAAGCTCCCTTAACCTACCCATCAAGATTAATAATAACCTTTGGTCGCAAAGAGCACAGCATCCAAACCAAGGCCACTGTAGATACAGGAGCTACTTGTTCTTTAATATCCAGTACCTTTTTCCAAGGTTTAATTAATAAGAAAGGTGTAGTAGTATCTCCCCCAGAGGATGTCACCATATCAGCCACAACGGCCAGTTCTCACACCATAAAAGTTAAATATGTAGTTAAACTTCACTTTAAAGTACAGTATCTTTCTTGGTCATTCCCATTTTTTATTGCTGAGAAATTGCCAGTAAATGTAATATTAGGAACTGATTTTTTGCGGTACTCCAAAGCTATAATCAATATAGCAAAAGATATAATAACATTTCCATATCAATCCCCTTTAGTTCTTTCTCTTGATGATAAAAGTAGTCCCAGTACAGACACTAAAACACCAAATTCTCCCACATTTGGGGAAAATCTCACTCCTGAACAAGTGGATCAGATTAAGCAATTATTTAGCCAGTTTCCTGATACAATTACCAAAAAACTTGGAAGGACTAATGTATTAGAGTACCATATAAATATTAAGGAAGGCTACCATGTTCGCTGTAGACCTTATCAATTTTGTCCACCTAAAACCGAAATCATACGGCAACATATACAAGAGCTATTAGACAATAAGGTGATACGCGAGTCAAATAGTCCATTTGCCAGCCCAGCCTTTACAGTACCAAAGAAAGGGGGAAAAACTAGATTAGTAGTTAATTATAGGGGCCTCAACCAGGGTTTAGAGTTGGAATGTACACCAATGCCTCAAATTGAGACTAGTTTTCAGCATTTAGGGAAAGCCAAGTGGTTTACATTGCTTGACTTAAACTCAGCCTATAACCAGATACCATTAGACGAAGAGTCCAAAAAAGATACCGCGTTTGTTGTACCCTGGGGACAATTTGAGTTCTGTAACGTACCTTTCGGCTTGGCATCATGTTCAATAGTTCTGACAGACCTAATCAATAAAGTTTTTGGAGATATTAAATTCAAGTACCTCTACTCCTTTTTCGACGACATTGTTGTTTATTCAGATTCGTTTGAAGAACACTTATTACATGTAAAAGAAGTTTTGCAGCGCCTCAAAAAAGCTAACTTAACAGTCAACCCCTCCAAAATCACAGCAGCCTCTAACAAAATAGAATTTTTAGGGCATGTTATACAAAACAATACACTTTCAATCAGCCGTGAGAAAACCCAACCCATTGACGATTACCCCACACCCAAAAATCTCAAACAACTGGCTAGTTTCTTGGGCATGACCGCATACTATTCCAGATTCATTCAAAATTATTCTCAAGTATCTGCCCCCCTTAATTATCTAAAAAAGAAAGGAGTACCCTTCGTATGGGGAACTGAACAAGAGAATGCTTTTCAGAAATTAAAACAAGCTCTTACATCATCTCCTGTTCTTAGAATGCCCGACTTTGATTTACCCTTTATTCTTCAAACTGATGCATCCAGATCCTCAATTGGTGCAGTACTGGCTCAGCGCCACGATGATATTCTCTTGCCTGTTGCGTATGCATCTAGACCCACCAACACACACGAGAAAAACTATAGTGCGTTCGAGCTAGAAGCCTTAGCTGTAACCTTCTTCCAAAATAAATTCAGAGTTTATTTGGAACATAGACATTTTGAGCTTCATACAGACAACAATGCCCTCACCTGGCTCTTAAATCACCCTAGACAGGTGGGTAAAATAGGGAGATGGATAACCTTAATAAATGCATTTCAGTTCACAGTTTATCATATAAAAGGGAAAGATAACACAACTGCAGATTTTCTCTCTAGGTTATTTGAGGAGTCACCCTCTCCCTCTGACCAAAATGTAAAGCCTCACACTAATATCTCAACACCCCCTTCAGTAAATTTTCTGTTCAAAATACCAGAAGTCTTCAAAGATATTGCAACCCACCAAGCTGAAGACCCTCATATCTCAAAAATAATAAAATCTCTTTCGAAACGAAACCCACCCCCAGATTATCTCTTACACCAAGGAATTTTAATGCATCGTACCCCCAATCAAACCAAACCTAGAATTGTTGTGCCAGACAAACTAATCAACATGTTATTTCAATACTATCACCAGGCCCCAACCACAGCTCATTTGGGTATCAACAAAACATGGGCTCGAATAGAACCTCATTTTTGGGCAGATCAGTTAAAGCTCAAAATCACAGACTTAGTCCGCTCGTGTAATGTTTGTCAACGTTCCAAACAAGCTAGCAACACCCGCCAAGGTTTATTAGCTTCTGAAACCACCACTCGTCCCTTTGAAAAAATATTCATAGACTATATTGGGCCTCTTCCTCGCACCAAGTCAGGTTTCAAATATTAACTATTACAGATGCATTTTCAAAATACTCAGTCTTTTTACCAGCCAGAAACACCACAGCTAAAACTACAGTAACTTTACTTAAACAAGGACTTTTTGCTTATTTTGGGTTCCCTAAATTTCTGGTTTCAGATAACGCATCTTATTTTCGCTCTAAGGAACTGACAGCCATGTGTTTGGAATTTGGTATTCAGCATATAACCACCACCCCATATTACCCAAATCCTAGTCATGCGGAGCGTGCAAACAAAAATATAAAGGTAGCGCTTAGGATTTTTCATTCAAATTCACAAACAGAGTGGTGTCAAAATTTACATTTTTTCCAAATAGCTTTCAACTCAGCCAGACATGAGTCCACCGGTTTTACCCCAGCTGAATTATTTTTGAATTTCACCTTAAGGCATCCCCTTGAATTAAGGTGGAACCTTGATGATCTACTTCAAGACAATTCCCCTCAAAACAATCAACAGAAATGGTCAGAGGCCATATCAAACTTAAGGCCAGGGCACAAAGAGAAAAAAAATACAATTCAGGTCGAACCAATCAACAATTCAAAGTAGGTGACTGGGTTATGTATAGGTTGCATCACCAGAGCAAGGCGATAGACCATATCAACGCCAAATTACTCCCCTTAAGGTCTAAGCCCTTAGTAATTGAAGTATTCACCTCACCAGTTACAGTACACCTAACTGATCCCACCACTGGCAAACATGTCACAAGAGCTCATGTGTCACAATTAAAGAAATATTTCCTCCCCAGGTATTAGTACACGATGAGAAACCTCCCTTCGGAAAGAGAAATGTGATACTAGGTTAAGTTAGGAATACGTTTATACACAACACTTAACACATACACACTCCTTGACTCAACTCTCCTCCCCTTGTGACTAAGGTTTTGCTTCGTGTAGGCGTCTCCTTCAAGGGAAGAGTTGAAACAAGGACTTACACATACACACGGCTAACCTTCGCCCTCGATGGTTTGGTAAAATTTTTTTATGGATCCAATTAATTGAGTTGATAGTAGGCCACCTTTTTGTATAATTTTTGTTTTGGTCCACTACCAAGTCACACCAAACGTATTGAGGGATGAATGAGTGTTTTACCCTGTCGCGCAAGGGAAGACAAGCCACAACACCACACATACACCAACATACACATACACTAAAACACAATAATTATTTAAGTTGTTATATTCATTAATAGTGTCACAATTACAGATTATATACTAAAACATGTTATTACACATTGTGGCACTAAAACGTATTGTTAATTTATGTTGATATAGATTATATATATATATATTTGTTGAGTTTCGTTATAATATATTTATTGTTGTTGCCAATATTAAGTTATTTGTATGTATATATTATGTGCTAATATTAATTATTTCAGATGTTTATATTTTGAGCACATCTGGCTCCCATATCCCTCCAGTAGGCCAAACTTCTTCACCTTCCCCAGCCCTCCATCTGGACTTCTTCCCTACCTTCCTCCCTGGGGGAGGGGGGGGGGGAGATTCGTGGCGCCCCAATCGGCCACCTAATAATTAAGCCAAGGTAAGTCAGCAGTGAGTATCCACCAACAAGTCAAGGTCAATCTCGACTCACTGACCACGTCCGTCCGCGCATGCGCAAGCCGCGCGGCCCGCTGGACTGGCCGGCGGCGGGAGTCGTCTGTGGGCACTCGAGGTGAACTTCCGCAAGCAGAGCAGCAGGACATCATCATGAGGGGTTAAGGTAAATAAGGAGGGGCTAGGCCGGGGCAGGGGCCTTTTCAATAATGGGGGTAGGCAATGATAATAATTGGTAAATTGTCATAATATTTAATTAATTTAATTAATATGGAATGTAATAGTTATCAAGGGATTATATTTAATTGTGTTACCTACAATTTAGCATGTTTGAACATTAGTTAAAATGGTTAGGGACTGGGAGCCAGCAATATTAAGTATCAGATATATTCAGTTAACTTAACAAATAGACATTAAATAATCGCTCATTAAAGCTGGCTTCTCTTTAATTCCGAAAGAGGGAGGTTCATTTGCTTGTGGGATCGCGGCTTAGGGGAGCTGTTCTTACGCAGTAATATTAAATGAATATCAAATTATTGGTCCAGTACGCCGCAAAACCTGTATCGGCATAACAACAATGTTAATTAGAGTGTCCAAGTGACGACATTTTTAGATGCTAGTGTAAACTAGGCTTTTGGAGTAGAATTCACCTAAGTTGGCCAAAACGAAAGTAAAACAAACTATTATCTTCTTACGAACTTAACCATAAAATCCAGCTGTGCTGAAAACATTGTCAACAAACATCTGTTTAGTATAGCACTTTTAATAAAGGGAAAGTTCTGATGCAATTTGCAACTGGAAGTTCACTTGCGCGGCTTAAAATATTACCAAGGGGCTTTTCTAAATTAATTATGTATTAACAGGGAGATGATGTGTCATGGGTGCGGCATGGTTAATAGTCTAAGATTTTCTTATGAAATAATATTTACAAAGAAATGTAGGCGAGTTTTTGAATATCCAGTACTACTTGCTGCAAGTCAGCATCTGAAAAGAGAGATTGTTTCATATTGCGGTCAAAACTTATTAAAATTGGCCCAGGAAAAATAAACAAGCAGTTAAACAAACTAAAATACTCGTAACTCAAGAAATATAATCAAATTAAACTGTGGCAGCTATGTAAAAGGTTTGAATGGAAATAAAAACTTCTAAAAATAGGCGATATTGTAAACATTCTATAACCTATTGTTATGAATGTAAAAGAGAAAATAAGTTGAAAACCAAATTGATATGGTTTTATTCAACTATAAAAAAACTACTACATTTCTTATTATAAAATGAACATGACATTGTAAACATAAACATAAACAATCTTAAAGAACATCTGATTAAAGATAGACAGTTGATATGAAATCATACAACATTACATTCACCCCCCCCTTCTTTTTTTACATATAATCACTTAGATAGGCAGGAGGTCTTCTGATTCTAGTAGAACGGCGTAAGTTTGAGTCTTGATCATTCTTCACTGAAGTAGGGGTTACAGCCTCATGTAAAGTGGACGTTTCAATTTCAGACTGAATGGGAACTTCATTTGCAGGTTGAGGTGGAGTACTTTCTCGTGTTCGGTATTGAGAAACAGGATTTTGTTCTTGAGTGAGATTTTCCGAAGAAACGTAGTCTGGCGATAATTGAGACATAAGATCATCCTCTTGATGGATGGCTTCAGGAGGAATTGCGAGATGGCGCACCGATACCAGAGACTCTCTTCCATCTCTATACTTGATTCGAGCATAGTCTGGATTGGCTTCTATCAACTGGGCTTGTTCTACTAAAGGTTCATACTTGTTAGTTCTCACGTGTCTTCTAACCAATACTGGCCCCGGATTCATGAGCCATTGTGGTTGAGAAGTGCCATAAAACGATCGTCTTTGATGTTTGAAAAGGCGTTCGTGCGGGGTCTCATGAGTAGCTGTACACAGTAAAGAGCGTATACAGTGCAAAGCTTCCGGTAAAACACACTCCCACTGTTCTGTCTTCAGACCTTTGTTTCTTAGAACGAGAGATACCGTCTTCCAAATCGTTCCATTGTATCTCTCAGCTTGAGAATTACCTCGAGGGTTGTAAGGTGAAGACCGGCTTGTGGCAATTCCTTTGGAGTGCAAGAAATCGTTCAGTTCTTTTGACATAAAAGCAGAACCTTGGTCGGAGTGGACAAAAGCAGGCATTCCAAAGATGGTGAAGATTGATGTAAGGGCTTTAATGACCGAAGATGCTGATGTGTCTGAGCACGGAATAGCAAACGGATACCTTGAAAACTCATCGACAACCGTTAGGATATATTTGTTCCTTGTCACAGAAGGAATGGGCCCTTTAAAATCAATATTAAGTCTCTCAAAAGGAGCCATTGCATGGATTAGTGTCGATGGGGGTTTGTGGTAGAATCGAGGTTTGACTTCTGCACAAACAGAGCACGAAGCGGTCATTCGCCGGACATCTTCGATAGAGTAAAGAAGATTTTTGCATTTCAAGAAGTGAACCATCCGTACGATTCCAGGGTGTCCTATGTCACAATGAATTTTATGGAGTTTTTCTGAATCTCTACAAGAAAGGGAAGATGAAACACGTGAAAATGCATCCGCTACTACATTTTCTTTTCCGGAACGGTACACTATGTCATAAGAGAAAGGCGCTAGTTCCAATCGCCACTTCAAAATCTTGTTGTTCTTAATCTTCCCCGTGTGTTTTTGATTGAACATGTAAGAAACCGACTTCTGGTCCGTTATCAATTTAAATCGTCTTCCAATCAGAAAATGCCTCCACTTCTGAATCGAGTCGAATATTGCGAGGGCCTCTTTTTCGACTGCAGGCAAGTGTTGTTCACTCTTAGTAAGAGTCCTTGAAAAGAAACATATTGGCCTTCCAGCTTGCGATAAAGTAGCTGCTATAGCTGATTCAGACGCATCCGTTTCCACAGTAAACGGAATATTCTCTTCGACTGCGGACATACTGGAGTTTGCTATCTCTTCTTTCAAAGTTTTAAAAGCCAATATTTCGTTACTGCCTAATGGAAAAGATTTGACTGAAGTAAGGCAATGAACCTTCTCAGAGAATTTAGGGATCCACTTTGCGTAATAAGATAACATGCCAAGAGCTCTTTTGAGGCTTGCGTTGTCAGTAGGAATGGGGAAGTTCAAGAGTGATTTTAAGCGGTCAGGATCAGGACGCATTGACATGTTTTCTACGATATAGCCAAGAACTGGAATGCTGGTCAACGAAAACTTGCATTTTTCTTTGTTTAGGGTAAGATTATACTTTTTAGTAGCTTCCATGAATTTTTGTAGGTTTTGATCATGTTCTGCTTGATTTCGACCACAAATAGTTACATCGTCCAGGTAAGCGAACGTGTCCAGCAGATTTTCAGTTTCTATAATCTGGTCGATGGTTCTTTGAAAACAGGCCACACCATTAGTCACGCCGAACGGTATGCGAGTGTACTGGTAGAGTCTTCCATTAGCTTCAAATGCAGTGAATGCTTTATCTTCATTCCGAATAGGTATTTGGTGATATGCCTCTTTCAGATCGATTGTACTGAACACTTTATACTGAGCAAGTTTAGAGACAAATGACTCGATGTGAGGTAAAGGATAGGCATCAAGTTGTGTGAATTTATTAATAGTTTGAGAGTAGTCAACACATAGACGTCTCTTGTGCCCATTATTGACAACAACCACTTGGGCTCTCCAAGGTGACGTACTTGGTTCAATTATTCCTTCAGAGATAAGCCTCTTTACTTCACTTTTTATGAACTTGTTATCATCTTCAGAGTAGCGACGGGACTTGATGGCTACAGGCTTGAGGTCATTAGTTAGATTATCAAACAGTGGTGGTGGTGATACTTTAGCACTGAGTAGATTGCAAACATTAAGTGGTGGGCGCTTACCACCAAAATTCAGCTCCACTGCTGAATGTTGACGAAGGATGTCATGTCCAATCACAACATCAGCACATAAATCAGTTAGGACAAGTAGCTTAGTTTGTGGGTATTGGTGCCCATCAAACACCATGTCAACAATACAGTGGCCAAGAGTTGATGAAACATGGCTAGTTGAAGCCATAGATATTTCATGCTTTGTTGGGTATTTAGAAATATTAAATCTTTTAACAGTAGTATCGGATATAAAACTGTCTGAACTTCCTGTATCAATGAGCGCATCTACTTGGTTACCATTTACAATCAGTGAGACTGTAGCTTTCGAAAGACATTTTTGTGAGGCAGCAAGAAGAGAGGAAGACATAGAGTTTATTTCCGTCTTTGTACTATGAGGAGTTTTATCTTTAGACAGCCTAGTTTGTTTACGAGAGTTGCAAACAGTTGCCCAATGTCCTTTCTTTTCACAGATGTTGCAAACCGAGTTTCTGGCTGGACAGTTGTCCCGAGAGTGTCGAGACCGCCCACAAAAGAAACACTTGTCTCTTCTTCTTAGCGAGAATAACTGGTGTGAAGTCGAATCAGACGTTGACTGGGAGACATCGGTGTCACCGATATCAGCATTTTTAGGAGTGGATTGAGATATAGAATTACATGGGGTTGAAAAGTACGAAGTTGCCTGAATTTCAGCCGACTCCAAAGTAATAGCTTGATTGTAAGCTTCTTCAAGAGTTAAAGTTAGATTTTCAAGTAGTCTTTGCCGAATGGACTGTGATATTAATCCTCTAATAAAAGAGTCCCTTATGTACTCATTTCGATTTTCATTAGCAGTGACACATTTAAAGTTGCATGCCTTACTAAGTTCCTTTAGTTTTCTGAGATACTGATCGATGCTTTCTCCTGATTCCTGTCTTCTTGTGGCCAGTTGATGCCGTGAATATATCTCATTAGTGGGTTTTATGAAAATTTTATCAAGAATTGTAATAGCTTCGATATATGATTCAGCTTCCGAGATTGTTTCATGTATGTTGTAGTCCACAAAATTAGTAAGAAGTTTTAGTTGGTCTTCTTCAGCAGCGCATATTTCTTCCATGAAATTCTCAAATGTAGTTTTCCAATGTTTCCACCGACGATCAGAGTGTGGGTCATTAGGGTCCAAGGATAGGCGGTCAGGTTTAAAGTACTTATCCATTTAGATTATTTAAATAAACTTGAATAAAGGAAGAACTTTTAATATGAGAAACAAAAAATTATAGTTGAATAAATTGTTATGAATGTAAAAGAGAAAATAAGTTGAAAACCAAATTGATATGGTTTTATTCAACTATAAAAAAACTACTACATTTCTTATTATAAAATGAACATGACATTGTAAACATAAACATAAACAATCTTAAAGAACATCTGATTAAAGATAGACAGTTGATATGAAATCATACAACATTACACCTATAACAACTTGTAAACAAACGTAACATGGCAATTTGACAGTTCTGAGAAAATGTAAACAGACACCATGTGTAACCAACTATGTTTTCAATGTGACTCGTATAAAAATTTTTGATGAGATGATTAGTACATGCTTTGGCCAACTTACGTGAATCCTACTCTACCGTATAGATGTTCAAGTTACTGTGAAGTAAGGTATGTTGGTTGAGTTGTTTGAAAGTAGTTGAATTATAGCTCTGGACAGCCTTACTGGCGGGTGAGTGAGTGCGCTGTTGTCGTAATTAGTGTTTATTATCTGTAATGTTTTGGTAATAAATCACATGGTCATTTGTTTATGTAGAGGTACTTTGCACAAGAAAATATTCTGCTGCAACCGCAAGTGCAACTAATGTTAAATGCTTGCAAGCTCAACACAATTCATGAAGTACGGTGACAAAAGTGTGAAAACACATTCTTAAATTTAAACAAATCATTTAAGATGAAAGGTTGCCAAACTAAAAGACCAGCTGATGCATTGCGCAAATATTTTCCAGAAATTTTATTGCGTAAGAAATCTCTCGGTGAAATATTACAGGGCACCTTTTCGTATAGTGTAAATGAGGTTAAACGTAAACAAAGTTTTGACAGTTCTACCAAAACATGTGTTTATTTAGCAAACATTTTGGGAGATTACAATTTTCGCCACCCGCCAGTAAGGCTGTCCAGAGCTATATAGTTGAAGCTTTGTTTGATCAAGTGGAACTGTTCACCTGTTAAACTCTTCGATTCCCAAATTGCTGTTTTCTATGATTTACATATTCTTACGGCATTTTTATAAATTTGTATTATCCTAAGTAGAGTATAAATGTAGCCCAGGCTTAGGCCTATTTCAATGGTTTAGGATTTTCCTCTTCAAATATTATAGCCTATGTTGTTAGTAGGTATGTAAAGAACTAGGGAATATAGTTTTGTCCAGAATCAATATTTAGCCTAGGCCACTTTCCACTTCCCCATCTGAAAACGGATGCGTAGTAATGAAGTTAAGGGCAGAGAAGTGTCGCAAAAAGGGTTACCATAAGTCCTCTCTTGGCGAAACTTTGATATCCGACTCAATCGTATTTATCGATGTTTTTTCAAATCAAATCGTTTATTTCCAAATCAAAAAGTTACAAATTAGCACATTACATCAATTAATGGAATTATTCTCACTAAGACTGTACGTCCGTGTGTGAGAATGAGATAGAGTCCGCGTTTGCTTCACTTGCAACTAATTTAATTGTAACTAACAAAAAACGAATGTAATTAATTTTAAAACATATTGTTATTTATAAAAATAAAATAAAAATTGAGGCTGTAAAATATCTAGTGTTAAAGAAAAAATAACTTGGTAATTTTACTTAACAATAACATTAACATTGTTAATAATGTAATTCAAAACACAAATAGGCCTAGACACAGTTACATTAAAACGAGTTAAGAAAAGAAAAATTACTATTAATTGCAAGAATTATGATAATTCAGACGGAGGCTTCATTATCAACTAACTGTACAGCTGCGTTATCAGTGCCTCCACCTCGTCAGTCCGAAGGCCGGCCAACCAATCCCTCACCACGCGCTTGAACACGGCAACACTGCTCCCCTCCGCCTCTGTTACGTTAATAGGTAATTTTCTGTATAAACTGTGAGCTATGTAAAATAAAATAGTTCTTGACAGTGTTAATCTCAGTCTGGGAACATCGAAGCCGTAATTTAATCTATTGCGAGTCAGATAAAAGTGTTCTAGGTTTGTAAAAATATCTGATTTATTATTTCGAACGAAAATAATTAAACTGCTGATATATAACTGACGAACGGAAAAAACAGGGAAATCAATGAATACATTTTGACTTGGGTATCTAATATCTTTTTTTAGTATTGCTTTGATTATGGCCTTCTGTGACACCTCCAATGGCTGCAGCACCGCGGCCGAAACGCCGCCCCACACCAGGATACCGTATTGTAGCACCGACTGCACGTAAGCGTAGTACACTGTCCTGCACTGATCCACAGTCAGCACCTCACTAAGCTGCTTGAAAGCGTACACCATCTTTCGGAGTTTTTGCTTGACACTCTGGACGTGTGGAATCCAGTTAAGTTTGCTGACAACAATTACACCTAGGCTAAATATTTATACTGGTCCACACGCCCAATGACGCCACAGCGATTTGGGACGTTTACAATCGATTTGTCGAAATTATGTCGATCCTACAATATCGTAACTGAATACAATATTTATCAGGTGATCTAACAACAAAACATTTTACATCACTATAAGAAACCTGTACTACTATTCTAACTATATGAATAAAACTCATAATATTGTAACTTATCGTAACTCAACTATCTTTAACTAACTTAACATACTCAATACTGATTCTACAATGTTCACCATCTTGCACAAACTTGGTTGATTCATGTCAGTCGACAAATGCATTTGCCCCCCCCCCCTGCCACCCACTGTCACCATTGCTGTCACCAGCCCTGTTCCGATGATTAGAATCGATTCTTCACTATCGGCATTCGATGTCGAAGAACGATTGTAAACATCGATAAATACGATGGAGTCGGATTCGGATATCAAAGTTTCGCCCCTCGGCCCCTCTTTTCCCTGGACATGTCCTATCTTTACGCTCACACAAACATCCAGGCAGAAATATGAACAAATAGTTTTTTGGGGTCTAAAGATCCCAAAAGAAAAGTTACGAGGTTGGATGGACAGGTGCTGCTTATTGAATGCTGAGGCAAAGCTTGGATATATTGCTCCGCTTGAAGACGATGCACAACTAAACAAGAAATAATAGTGCTGATTGTTAAATGCAACAAGCAGCTGGGACAGACATGACGTCAAGTATTCTCGCATCAAACATCGTAGTTTGTGGTAGAAGTTGCATGGGTGACCGCCAAAAACATCAGATCTCGAGTGCAATATATTGCCGTGTAGTGGTTAACTAGAATTTTGCTTCAAAATAGTTACACGCTGAAACATTTGCCAAGAGTGTCAGTGAGGGTCGTTGTGCAGAGTACATGACACTTGTAAGTGTTGATTATTTTTTTCACAATAGGCTATCCCCAGAATTTGATTGTAGTTCTAGGGATGACAATAATTGTTTTTGTCATAAAAACCGAGAAAACTGGAGAAATCGGGAAGACAAGAAATGTTATAAATGATGTAGGGCAATAAAAGACAATTAAAAGCAATTTTTTCAGTGTTACAAAAATGGTTAGTTTTTATGAAAATGAAGCAAACAAACCGGAAGAGTTTAAAAAAAGCTTTATTTGACATAAACTTTAGTTTTCTGACCAGAAACAAATGAGAAACACTGCATAAGAATTGTCATCCTGGTTATTATGGAGTGTACATACAATATGTCAGCCAACTTATGTCAGCCTACTTATATAGTTTATCTTATGGCAATTAAATGTTCCAAGTTTATTTTATGTTCTTTTTTAGTTTTTAATAATGATAATAATAATTTTATTTTTATTTTTTTGAAAATTTCATTGTAAACATTACTCACCAGTGAAATTTACAGTAAATTAGTTCAATACGCAGATGATACGACTCTCTGCAGCAGCGCAAAATCTGGTCCAAATCTGGAAATTGAAACATTCATTGAGCTGAATTATTGCGTTCAGTATTTTTCCAAAAACAACTTGGACCAAAAAAAAAACCAAAAATCCACACAAAAAACCAATTGGATATGCTATTCAAGGCGTGAGGTTTCTGAAACTGACGTAACTGTCATGATCGATGACACCGTCATAGGGCGCATCGATGCCACGAAGTTCCTTGGAATCACTCTTGACCGTGGACTCTTGTGACACCATCATATTGATGGCATCTGCGCCAAGGCATCTTCCGGGGTTTACGCCTTGAGAATTCTATCAAGGTATAGCCCTGATCACGTGCTTAAGAATGGCGTATTTCGGCTTGGTGTATCCTCACTTGTCATATTGCATCGCTATATGGGGTGGGTGCGCATTCAATTCTAAAAATTGAATTGAAACCACCCAGTTTTAATATACCTGTAGCAGCAAACCTGCATACACATTCCCCATGTTATTCTTATGAAGCTTACAAAAAACATGACAAATCTCGCTATGTTGGATTGAAATATGTTGTTTTGCGTTTGAAATTCGCTGAGTATGCAGGTCTGCTGCAACGGGGGTATTTAGTGATATGACGGGTGACCCGTCACATCACTAGTCATATCACTAGTCTGACCCGTCACGGGTCAGACTAATCACATACTCAAAAATACCTACAGTACAGTGTAGGCCTATGTTTACAATTAATTGTTCTTCATAGAAAATGAAATACTCAGTCTCCTAATTTATGTCTAAACGACACTCAATTGTATCACAAAAAATTAAACTCTTTAATCTTTACCTATCCCATCTCTTCAAATTCCGTCTCAGTGTTATCTGATGGCTTGGACAGTGCACCAGTATTTAGAGGATTATTTGTATTTTGGCATATTTGTACTAGCTTCAGGCCCTGCAGCTTAAGAACTTTCTTCCCCCGAATATATATGTGTCAGAAATCAATAAGGTTAGGAGCACTTTTTTATGTTGGGGAAGAATAGTTTGTGTGTTGCAGGAATGAAGATGGCCTAATGTGGGATCCTTTAAGGAGGGATTCAGGATTATTTAGGTGGTTGTTAGGGAGCCTATTTTAACTTCTTTTTTTTAAGTTTTTGATCTGAAAAAAACAATTAACAAATGAAAGATGGTAGCCATGTAAATCTTACAATTTCCTCATAAAAAATAAAAGATTAAATATTTTAGCCTAATGTATTGTTAAAATATAGTTTTCTATTGTTAAACTGATAACAAAATTAAGCACAACTAAATGTAAATTGATTTTGCAGATGAGTCAACAGGATGTATTTATCTGCTGTTATCCTTAAGATCCTGATATAAGAGGGAGATTCTCTGCAGTGCTAACACATGAGCCCAATGCGCCCATCAAAACTATGTGTCATTGTTGCAGCTGCAGCTCTAGTTCTTTTTATCTGTCAGTTCCTGCTTGAGGTAATTATTTTGACTTTAACCTTTTTTTAAATTGACGATTTAGTAAAAACCAATAAATTAAAACAAAATATTTTAATGGTTTTTACTACACCCAGGTCTTGGAAATTAGGAACTGTATCTTCTTCTTCAATAATAAGTGTAAAGAAGTTATTTAACTTTTAATTAATTAAGTAAGTCAGTGGTTGTGTAGATCATCTACCTGGTCAATCACTAGACAAAAAGCTGTTTCTTGGGACATCTACTCTGTTCACCAGTTGACTGCTGAGACTGGGTAGGAGTCAGATTAGCTTTGATCACTGGGCACAGCCATTTCAAGGAACATCTCTTCATTCTCGGTATCACTCATGATGATCCGGAGCACAGACTCTGTGGCAGCTCTGTTGAGACTGCAAGCAGGCCCGATTCCATAACTGGGCACAATGGGCACGTGCCCAGGGGCGCCAGGGTTTAGGGACAGAAAGAGGGAGGAAGAAAAAAATAAACGAACGACGCGTGGCGCGTGACATCAATTGAGTTCGACCTCAGAACTGCCGACAGGGCGCTTGCGCCCTTGACGCCTCGTGTAAATTTGCCCTCTCCTCCTCCTCACCACTGCTACCAAGCCATCCGCCCCTTTGTATATTTATTGAAATATGTACAATATGTACTTGCATAAAAGTAACATTAAGAGAGGTAAAACCTAGACGAGTGGGAGCGTTGTCTGAAAGTTTGATCTAGGAAGTGTTGCGAGGGTGCACGTGGGCCATACGGTGCACGCTTGTTCGCGATGTTAGGCCTATTTGTTATACAATTGCCAGTCGGTTGCCAGTCTGGGACAAGGCGCGTCCATAGGTGGTGGATAACTCACCAATTTAAGGTGGAGTTAAGGGAGAAATCCCTCCCGAACCAAAACTGGCAAAGAATAAGGTACCTTTTACATTAGGCGACCGGTCACGGTCGTGGTGACAGGTCTGCGTCCTAACAAATAATACTTCAAATGCGGCGATTGTGCGTGTTACATATGGTGACCCGGTGACAGTGACTTGACAGAAACAACAGGGATCGGCAACGCAATGTTGCGGCCGATCGCTTATCATAAAAAAGGCCTTATGGTTGGTGGGGGGGGGGGGGGGGCACCAGTTTAATATGCCCATAGCGCCCAGAGGGTTAAAAATGGGCCTGACCTCAAGAAGGCACATCATCATGAATTGTGAGAGATTGGGGGCAAGGAGAAAAGCTCTGTTTTGTCTCTGACAACTGGGTGACAAACCAGATGCTAGCATTGGGAAAAAGTTTTAAACCATGTCGAGGGCACAGTCATAGCACTCGCTGCAAATAATGAAGACTTAAGGGGACACAATAAGCTTTGGTTAACAAGCTGGAACATTTAAGTCTATTTCTCACACTTCAAACTATGTCATATTATCAATCATAATATAAATTATTCACTACATTTAAAAAAAGAAGCATTGAATAAAAAATCTTTGATTTTTCATGGAACAGATTTTTTTAATACCCAATTTAAGAGGGCGAGTTTTGAAGTAATTATTGCAGTCTTTATTAAAAGATATCCAAATAACTGCTTAAGTGCTGGAACATTTAAGTATATTCCTCACATTTCAATTAATCAATCATAATATTAATCATTCACTACATTTAAAAAAAGAAGCATTGAATAATAGTTCAGGGGCATATGTAATTTCGTGGGATTTTGAAAGAAGCAATTGTATGATTGGTGGTGATAGATAGGTAATGGCATGTACAATCGTGTACTACCGAGTGTTTTGCCTGAAAGTGTGGCCAAGGTGGTGTATGACGTCATACTTCCAAAATATGGCCGCCAAAAGTGACATTGATACCTTTATAGCGCTATAACTTTTTTACGGTTAATTTTATGAAAATTCTTTAAAGGGAAGGTATTTTATTAATAACAAGATAAGGAACAAAAAAGGTTCTTACATAAATTTTGATATCTCTTACCAATGTTTAGATATAAGTTGATAAAACAAAGTATACCAGGTATCCCATAATAGTCCTCCCCTAACATTTTCCTATATTTTTTCAAATATCAATTCCACACCACCCCCAAACATTATTGGGTAGTTAATACTTCATTTTGAGAGGTTACCCAATTTTGGCCGCCATTTTGGATCCGCCACGTTGGATCCAAAATATTTTTTCTAGTATAAAAGTGGTGTTGTGACCCATTATTTCAAACTAAATTTTTTCACTGATTACAATGCCGCAATTCGTTTTTCAATATCTCAATTGGTTCTCATGATATGAGCACTTTAATTAATTTATTTTCAACCAATTTAAACATTATAAATTGATAAAATAGGCCCATAGCCACAAAATAATGCTAGATAGTGACGAATAACCACCATCAGTCATTGCTGAGCGATTTACTCTTAAATTTCACCAATTTAAGTTTTTGGCCGCCATCTTGGATCCACCATTTTGAAATGAGGTTAAGTTATTTCAAATATGAAGTTGGTATTGTGACCCATCATTTCAAACTAGTTTTTTACGCCAAATTCAATGCCGCAACCCGTTTTAAATTATAGTGTTTAGTTTTCAAGATATTGACATGTTTCTAATAAAATTCTCAAAAATATGAATTTTTTGAAATCTATGTTTTTTAGCTAAAAACGGTTTGCGGCATTGAATTCGGCGTAAAAAACTAGTTTGAAATGATGGGTTACAATACCAACTTCCTATTGGAAATAACTTACCTCATTTCAAAATGGCGGATCCAAGATGGCGGCCAAAAAATTTACATTGGTGAAATTTAAGTGTAAATCACTCAGCAATGACTTATCGTGGTCATTCGTCACTATCTAGCATTATTTTGTGGCTATGCGCCTATTTTATCAATTTATAATGTTTAAATCGGTTGAAAATAAATTAATTAAAAGTAGTCATATCATGAGAACCAATTGAGATATTGAAAACCGGATTGCGGCATTGTAATCAGTGAAAAAAATTAGTTTGAAATAATGGGTCGCAACACCACTTTTATACTAGAAAAAATTTTTGGATCCAACATGGCGGATCCAAGATGGCGGCCAAAATTAGGTATTCACTCAAAATGAGGTATTAACTACCCAATAATGTTTGGGGGTGGTGTGGAATTGAGATTTGAAAAAATATAGGAAAATGTTAGGGGGGACTATTATGGGATACCTGGTCTGCCCTGCTAAGCCAAATGGTCGTATCTACATTGATGAAACACCAAAATGAGAAAACCTCACTCAAAGTTTGCCAACACATTTTTCTTGTTTACTCAAATTTGGTTGGCCATAGAGATTTGAAGTTGATTGATTATTTGAGGATTTTATCTCTAGTTTATATTAGGTCAATTAATTTTCATGTAAATTTATGATTTCTCATTTTTTTATTCAGTTACGTCTTTGCCAATAAGGATTTCAGAAGTCAAAAAGCAGTAAGTGTATGTAGATACTGCTTTCTGCTCTAGTACATGTCACTTGCGGCCTTTTGCTTTAGTACTTTCTGTCTTGCTAAGCAAAATGGCCGTATCTACATGAAACAACTAAGTATTTCAGAAGCCAAAAAGCAGTAACTGCTAGCTGTTACGTCTTTCTGGCTTAAAAGGCTATATCAAGTCTGTTGTAATTAAGTAAAAGGCAGCAATTGCAGATACGGTTTGCAGGATCAAACGGGTATAATAAATCAAATAAATGTCAATAAGAATACTAATTTTAATACCATTCATAATTAGATTTTGTAATTTTATAGTAAATTTGCCTTAAACAAGAAATATTTTGCATAGCACGCATAAATATTCAATTTTGTTTGTATTATTTATTTTTAGTTATACGATTAGGAGACCAAGTATGTTTATTTTATTGGTTTAGTTCTGAGCGTTTTTACTATATATATATAAATAGTAACACTGTATATATATATATATATATATATATATATATATATATATATATATATATATATATATATAGCACTGTATATATATATATACATACAGTGCTTGATTTGTAAAAATTGAGGTACTGGAACTGTAATTGCCAGTTTGTACATAACCCCCCCCCCCTTAAAATTCTTCCCTTCAACAAAGTATTATTTGTCTATATGAAGAATTCGGTCGATTTAAAAAGCCACATTATATCTAACTCAAATTTTTGAATAAGTAAATTAAAAACTAACAAAGCATTATTTTATTTTAATTACTAACAAGCATTAAACTAACAAAAAATAAATAGTCTAAAGAATTTCTAGATTTTTTTTTATGATGCCTTTTGCGAGTATTAGGTCTTTTTAGCGTTTTCAACATTCAGCTTAGCTCAAGACTACACAAAAGTGCGCTGATTTCGGGCCGAAACTCCGCGCGTAATTTCAGTAAAAGTTCGGTCGAGTACACGCGATCGTCTCTTCCGAAAAATACTCCGGCCGATTATACGCTATCGTCTTTACATCAAAATTCTACAGCCGTTCATACGCAATCGTCTTTTGCGGCAATTCTCTGGCCGATCTTACACGATCGTCTTTAGCGTCAAAATTCTCCGGCCGTTCATACGCGATCGTCATTGGCGGCAAATTCTCCAGCCGATTACACGTGATTGTCTCTTATACGACATATACTCCCCGATTACACACGATCCTCTCTCGTGGCGAAATCCTCCGGCCGATTGTACGTGATTGCATTTTATGGCAAATTATCCGTCCGATTGCACGCGATCGTTTCTTACTAAAAATACTCCGACCGATTAAGATTTACAAGATCGACTCTTGCGGCAGAAAGAGGTCCCGGAACGCCGTTCCGCCGCAAATCAAGCACTGTATGTATATATATATATAAATGAAGGAACCTCCAAAACAGGCACTGCCTAATGAGGCCCTATTTTATTTTCTCTTTACTATTTTTTTAATATTTTGTAACAGCCTGGCAAGTGAGGACATTTTATTTTTGTTTTGTTTAGAAGAAACTTTCTAGGTTGAAATACCTTTGTTGTATAGAAGCTAAAGTTCCGGCCAAATCATTAGGCGGGTGGCGAAAAATGGAAACTCCAGCTGTATAAATGACTTGATGTTAAAGACACCTCCGCTCCTCCACACAGTTAAGTAGTTGAACATATTTCCAACAGATAGAAGCACATTTACTTGGGTATGCGTTTGGAGAACTTACTCAGCTGATTTGGAGAACATAAACAAAGAGCATAACTGTCTATAACTTCAGATGGGTAAATAATTGGCCAAAAACATATTTTGTACGCCAGCAGCGCACTCACTCACCCGCCTAATGATTTGGCCGGAATTCTAGATGTATTTTCTGTAAAAATGTTTTTGTTGTTATTGAGAAAATAAAAATTTATTCTATTCTATTCTATTATACGTCTTTCTGCCTTAGTTTTAAAGGAATATTAGATGCCTAAAGTTATTAGGAAATTAAGTTACGTGGCATAATTAAATAGGCATAGCATTTCAAATGTAGCCTTGTTAGTTATTTAAGAACTTAAGACCTAGCTTATGACAAGTAACTAAAAACTTTCAAAAATGTAGCAAATAAAAATATCCATTGTGTTATAAGGGTTGGAAAAAAGGTACAGAGGAAAATAATGAGAAAAATTAGCAAAATTATGTATTGTCATTTAAATAGGACACATTTTACATTGAATTATGCAAACGTTAACAAGGTAGTACCAATATTCTTTATGGCATATTTAGACAAAATTTACCAAGCTCAACTCATTATATCTATTTTAAAATAATTGCATACTACTGAAAACTTCTAAAACATTGTTTTTAGGCCCTACAACAATGTGTTTAAACCATGAATGTTTTAAAGATATAGGTCACTCACTTATCAATGCACGATGAAAAACCAGGAACATTTTTATCTGGCATACAGATTTTACATTAGCTTATGCTAATGTAAATTCTGATTAATAAGAATATTACGTAAGTTGAGTGATACGAATGAAATATTAAGACAGAAAGCAGTAACTGACTGACGCTAACCCAAAAAGCAGTAAGAGTAGTGTAGATACTGCTCTCTGCTCTAGTACATGTCACTTACGGCCATTTGCCTTAGTACTTATGCTGTTACCATGTAGATACTGCTTGGCAGCTCTGTTGTATCTAAAAAAACTATTGAAGATACGATTTTTTCACTTAGATTTTTGGATTCCTCGTGGTCTAAAACATTAAAATCAACCATAACCTCAAAATCCGAATTTTTTCAGATACGCCTTTTCTTCTTAGCAGGGCAGTGGTATACTTTGTTTTATCAACTTATATCTAAACATTGGTCAGAGATATCAAAGTTTTTTAAGAACCTTTCTTGTTCCTTATCTTGTTATTAATAAAAAATCTCCCCTTTAAAGAATTTTCATAAAATCAACAATAAAAAACATATAATGCTAGAAAGGCATCAATGTCACCGTTGGTGGCCATTTTGGAAGTATGACGTCATACACCAGCTCGGCCACACTTTCTGGCAAAACACCCAGTAGTACACGATTCTACATGTTATTATTACCTATCTATCGCCACCAATCATACAATTGCTTCCTTTAAAATCCTACGGACTTTCCTATATTTACAAATGCCCCTATACTATAAAATAATTTGCAGTTTATACTAAAATTATATCCAAATATCATGTGGCCATACTCTAAAAATTTTACTACAGTACACCTCAAATTATCTGGATCAATGTGGCGGAACACCGATCCTTATAACGAAAAATCCGGATAATCCAAGGTCATTACTATATCGCCTAAATAGCGATCACATACCTTAGCCCCTGTTAAATTGATGCTGCAAACGAAGAATCAAGACTGTACAACATGATATTCTTTCAAGCTTGTTCCGCATGATTACCGTTTTTCTTACTGCGCTTGATTCTTCCTGTCACCGTACTTGTCCCAACACCCAGTTCCTTAGCTAATTGTTTAAACTTACTGGATTATCCTGTGTCAAGTCTTTTGGCAGCTGTTAAAAAACAGTTCTAAAGTTTCTGTTCTAAAGTTAAAACCATTTTTTTCCTTTTACAACCACCCATTTTGAAATTCAATATCAGTTCACATAAAGAGTTCACAAATGTAAACACTTAAAGTGATAGCAATAAACCAGCTCGCAAAATTACCGTAGGCTAAGCTTATGTTGATTACTGCTAGCGCCCCAAGTAGCAAACCAAAAGACTAAAACGGGGGTATTAGAAGTGGTGCATTTTCAGGTCCTTTGGTGTTGTTCATATCATATTTTAATATAATTTAAAAAATACCCCCGTTGCAGCAGTCCTGCATACTCAGCGAATTTCAAGTGCATAAATAAATAATTTAAATGAAGTCTCGTATCAAGTAAAATCAATATACATTCAAAAGAAAGCGTGCAAAAATACTCTCCTAGTGGCTTTTAGGAGCAAAAGGCTATACAGAAATAACAGCCTATACTTGGCACGAAAATGCAATGTTCAAAACTTCAAAACAGCTGGCTTTTCCAATTTAATCATATAGAGAAATGACCAGCTGTTTAAGTTTGAGTAAAAAATTTCATAAACGTCATCAGTAAAAATCTGTATTCATTACAATATATTTATTTGACATATTAGTTATCTGGCCTTTGAATAAGTCATATGTCTGTATCCACCATATGGCTTTGAATCAAACATCAGCTCACATGTTTTAATGTAAACAAAGCAGACGTTTTAGATCCCAATGCTACTTAAATGGCATTAATTTTATGTTATTTTTTGTTTTCTAGCAAACTTTAAGAAATTACAGTACTTTTCCTGAGTCCCTGATATTAAAACATTTAATTTGAGCCCTTTTCCCTCATCCTGTGACTTGCCTAATGCCCACAATTGCTATTCAAAAATAAATTATTCTCCATAAGATTAGTATGGAAAAATGCAGGTTTACTGCCACAGAAATTTGAAAATGAGTTATCATAGGCTACAATCCAATATATCTAAACTATATCAAGCCAAATAACATGTTTTATCAAGATATGTTGAGGAATAAGAAAGCTATCCAATTTTATTTACCTCTCATAAGGTTAACATTGGGAAAGAGAGTACACAGGTTTGCTGCCTCAGGAATTTGATGATTTGGGTATTTTAAACCATAATCAAGTAGATATTAATTGTATGAAGCCCCATGCCAGTTCTTATCACAATATTTTGAGAAATGAGCAAACTACATAACTTTTTTATTGCCCATAAGGTTAACATGGAGAATGAGTATGCAGGTTTGCTGCCATGAAAATGTAAAAATAGGGTATTTTCGGCCATAATCCAGTATATTTCAACTAGATGAAGCCACATATAAAGTTTTATCAAGATACGTTAAGAAATAAGGAAGATATAGAATTTTTTATTTCCCATAAGGATAACATGGGAAATGAGTATGCAGGTTTGCTGCCATAAAAATGGAAATATCAGGGATTTTAGACTAAAATGCATTAGATCTCATCTAAATGAGGACACAAACCAAGTTTTATTAAGATATGTTGTGAAATAAGCGAGATATAGAATTTTACTTATTTCCCATAAGGTTAACATAGGGACAACGTACTGTGTTTACCACTTTCAATAACTCGGTAACCAATGGACATAGAGCAGTGATTCAAAATACTAAATTGTTTGTTTTTTTGAGCTGAATTCAATGGTGCCAAACAAAATTGGATTATTTTTATTTTTCTATGTGAAAAACCCAAAAAACCCATTTTTGGGGGGGTTTACCCCCCTTTACCCCCCCTTCCAGTGGTCTGATCGGGCTGGTTTTCGAACTCATCCGAATAATTACTACTTTACACACCTGTACCAAATTTCATTCAGATCGGACCATTTTTGCGAGCGCTATCGTGCTTACAGACACATATATATATATATATATATATATATATAGATATATATATATATAGAAATTTGAACGAATGGTGTTTTTTGCTTCTGGGGGCCCTAAAACGAAAAGTTATCATGGTCTCAGGCTTAGGTCTTACCATGAGACCTACGGTAATAGCTTCTTCCCTATAGGGGAAATTCGCTAATAGTTTTGCCCATTTTGAAGTTTTTTTGTTGCTTTTCATCAGTTTTGTGTGTATTCATTGTTATAAGGATGTTCCAGAAACGTTACCTTAACTGAGCTACTGTTAATAACTTTACTTACAACTGAGTTGAGGTTATACTTTTACAACTTAGTTTTTTTTAACATTATGTTTAAAAGTAAGACAGTAATTTACAACAAACATTATAATTTACTTTATGATGGTATAGTTTAAATTATAATGCACTATTAACAGAATGTATTTGATATATATTGTCGTTTATTGTAAAATGTAATTCAACATTGCTGTTCTTTTGCTAATATAATTACAAAATATTTTTCTCAGTTTTGAAAAGTGTTAATTTTTTATTACCTATCCAAATAGAATCAGCAGTTTTGTAAAAAACTGTAAACTATTTAATACATTAAAAAATTATACATTTTCTGAACAGTCCTGATTAGGAATGCTGTCAGATCTGATCAGAATTACAATCAGGAATTGGTGCATTTTCTGATCAAATCTGATCAGAAATACACATCAGGACTGATCAGGAAATGGTGGATTTTGTAATCAGTTCTGATCAGAAATATACATCAGAAATGATCAGGAATTGGTGCATTTTCTGATCAGATCTGATCAGAAATATACATCAGAACTGATCAGGAATTGGTGCATTTTCTGATCAGATCTGATCAGAAATGTACATCAGAACTGACCAGGAATTGGTGCATTTTCTGATCAGATCTGATCAGAAATACACATCAGAACTGATCAGAAATACAAATCAAAACTGATCAGGAAATGGTGCATTTTCTGACCAGACCTGATCAGGAATCACAACATTCCTGATCAGGTCTGGTCAGAAAATGCACCAATTTCTGACCAGGAATGATCAGTTCTGATGGTATTTCTGATCAGGTCTGATGTTTTTTTTCATCAGATCTGAAGGAAAATTTTCATGGGGGTGTACTGTTTTGGCGATGTGACTCCTTTAATTATTGTGATTCCAAATGCGTACAGTAATGTATTGCATTTGCAGTTAACTTTTAGAAGGCGCATTTCACTCGTGAACTCGCTAAAATCACCTTTTGCCGTGATTTAAATTTTTTATTTCTCAGATGGACCGGTTCGGATAATCCGGGATCCGGATAATGTGGG
This sequence comes from Flexamia atlantica, assembly GCA_035578135.1. Lineage (NCBI taxonomy): Eukaryota > Metazoa > Arthropoda > Insecta > Hemiptera > Cicadellidae > Flexamia > Flexamia atlantica. The sequence goes on along the minus strand of JAQJVK010000001.1, from coordinate 79,314,516 downwards.
GTCGGGATAATCCAAGGTGTACTGTATATTTACTAGTACTACTTCAAAGTATATCTCCTGAACTAAGGTTTCAAACAAGATTTAAATTTAAGTCTTTACAAGATTCAAGAAATTATCTACAAGATTTTACCCTTTGCGATCGGATTGGATATTTCCCGCAGTTCCTTAGCGATTGCGCGGCCAGGACTACAGGCACAGCCATTCGCACGTGGAAGTTGGATTTTTTCCACAGCAGTTGTCCTATGCGATTGAACGGTCAGCGGTGCTGGCCAACATTAAGTCCAATGAACGCTAGGGCGTCCAGCAGGACTGGCCAATGACATATGTTTTTGTTTGATTTTCAAAATGTTGTACGGTGTCTGTAGAGTGTATGTAGAGTGTATGTCTGGGAGTCAAAATGTTGTAGAGTGTAACTACGTAGTGAGGAGTTATTTAACTAAATGATCAGCAGCCTTGCAGCACTGTGTCGTAAAAATTCCCTATGCTAATATTGCAGGTTTTTAATAAAAACCATTTCGAGCTGCTGGGCGGGAAAACAATTCTGAGCTGTTAGGAGTGAGCCACGATGATGAATGCCAAGCTGACGCAGACTAGGGCTTGGCCATTAGAGCTGGCCATCCGACCATCGGAACTAAGATATATGGAAATAATTCTGACTGGCTGCTGAATGTTATATTTGGCCACCCCTACTGGCCTTACGATCACAACGGGTTAAACTTTTAAAATATTAAGATGACTTTTTTTCTATTTTAACATGATTTGTGTTATATTGAAAACACATTTTGCTGTAATTAATTTGGGATTAATATGTGTAGGTTTATCTCAGTAATGAAGAACCTTGGCTGTTTCCGCTGGTACAATTAAATACACAGGATGATGTTACGCAGCTTTATGAAGGTAGTACATAATATAAATCATTAAAGCAAGCATAAATTTTGCAAGGCTTCTTCTCAGCTTTTGTTTATGTTACTTAGGAGAGATCCTAACCCACTGATATAAGCCTTGCAAATTAACTTGGCGGATGGCCGAAAAACAGCTGAGTGGGTTCTTTACAACTTATCAAATGGGAGCTTGATCATTATTCTAAAAACATAGTTTACTTTCTGTTAACTAGTATCGTAAGTTTTTATTTAAGCTGACTAGTAGTGAAATCTCATCCACAAAGTTTTACGAGGCTTATAGAAGAGAATTGTACTTTAGACATGCAGAATCCGCTTACAAGATTTACAATTTTATTTCAGTCATGCAGAAAAAAGAATTTGAAATTCTAATAGTAGTTTCCATTACTAGTCTCGAAAGTGACCTATTGCGGGGCGAGATTGCATTTTCGGGCGAGGCGCAACCGAGCGTGGAAAAAGCTATCGAGCCCCGCAATAGCACTTTTGAGACGAGTAATGAACATTATTTTTTATTACGATATCAAAAAACCTGTAAACAACATGAATATTTTTGTTTATTCAACTTAGTATCAAGAAAAAAACCAAACTCATGGCGCTGAGTTTCCGTGCTTATGTCGAGGTACAATAATGTAACAGCTGATCGGACTGCACCGCAAAATCCATAACGGTTACTTTCTGTCCATCACATACGGTACTCACAGAAAGTTAACGTTATGTAAATTTACCTTGCAATAGCGGGAGGCAAGACCGTAGCCAATGGGGGGGGGGTTAGGGGGTCAGAACCCCCCCCCCCCCCGAAATAGTAGAAATATACTTGAAATAGTAGTAAATGGGGGCGGTTAGGGGGTGAAAACTCCCCCCGAAATAGGAAAAAAGGCCGCGGGCAAATGCATAGAGGGCCGGAAACAGATGAAAAGGGTGAAAAAAATGCCAATAAAGGGGTCGAAAAGTACACGTCTGAGTAAAAAAAAAGGTCACCACTTTTGATGAGCCGGAAATTCAGTCGGCGGCCCTGTCCAAACCCCCCCCCCCCCCCCCGAAAAAATGTCCTGGCTACGGCTTTGGCAGGAGGTACAGTAATGCAACAGCTGATTGGTCTGCACCGCAAAATCCCATAACGGTTACTTGCCGTCCACCACATATGCACAGAAAGTTAACATTATGTAATTTTGCCGTGCAGCAGCGGGAATAACCTATTTTCTTAGCTCATTATACGTTTAGAAAGTGTACTTTATTGTGTAGAGTAATGAAAAATATGTAACATTGGACATTATAGGTTACAAAGTCAGCCGCTGCGACTACATGCGCACAAGAGTGTGCAGTGGCATAAAGGGTACTTATGCCATTCTTTAGCAAAACAATGGTGGGGAAACCTTTTGTTTTTCCCGTAAGGGACATAAACTATCCAAATTCTGGTATGAATACCCAAATTTTTCATTCAGTTTCCCTAAAATGAGATTTTAAAAAATTATGATACAAACCACATTATTGAATTTAATTTGTTCATGTGATGGTTTGATTTGTTTTTATTTCTTGGATCTGAGTAGATTGATAATATAGTTTGCTGACATTTATGTACTATAACACCTGCTGTTAGAGTAGGATTCACCTAAGTTGGCCAAAACGAAAGTAAACAAACTATTATCTTCTTACGAACTTAACCATAAAATCCAGCTGTGCTGAAAACATTGTCAACGAACATCTGTTTAGTATAGCACTTGCAATAAAGGGAAAGTTCTGATGCAATTTGCAACTGGAAGTTCACTTGCGCGGCTCAAAATATTACTAAGGGGCTTTTCCAAATAAATTATGTATTAACAGGAAGATGATGTGTCATGGATGCGGCATGGTTAATAGTCTAAGATTTTCTTATGAAATAATATTTACAAAGAAATATAGGCGAGTTTTTGAATAGCCAGTATTACTTTGCTGCAAGTCAGTATCTGAAAGAGAGATTGTTTCATATTGCAGTCAAAACTTATGAAAATTGGCCCAGGAAAAAACAAACAGTTAAACAAACTAAAATACTTGTAAATCAAGAAATAGAATCAAATTAAACTTTGGCAGCTATGTAAAAAGGTTGAATGGAAATAAAAACTTCTAAAAATAGGCAATATTGTAATAATTCTATAACCTATAACAACTTGTAAACAAACGCAACGTGGCGATTTGACAGTTCTGAGAAAATGTAAACAGACACCATGTGTAACCAACAATGTTTTCAATGTGACTTGTATAAAAATTTTTGATGAGATGATTAGTACATGCTTTGGCCAACTTACGTGAATCCTACTCTACCTAGCTCCTTTGTCCACCTCATTGACCAAAAAAAATGGCATGAGACCCGTAATCTATAAGTAGAAGTCTTCTTATTCTATTTCAGTCTTATTTCAGTCTTGCATCAGTCTTCAAGACATTGTCAATCAGGTAAAATGATAAAAGGGTAGGTGATGGTAGCCTATTTGGACAAGAAATTGAAAAAGGATGGAGTGAAAATGGAAGTGAGATTGTGAAAGATTTATGGATGCTGTGGCAGATCATAGTAGCACTTGTCTATAAGATATTCTTTTAACTTGTTCTTAAAAATGTTAAGATTTACTATTTCTTTTATGGTTACATTTATTATTTTATTATCAACATTTATTAACAAGTATACATTTATTAAAAATTATCAGAATATTAATAATTATTGAGAAGTAAGATCATGAGTGATAAAATTTACTTTAATTAAATTCATATTTATACAAAATATTTAAAACAAAAACTTCCCTATCTTATGTAGAATATTCCCACATAATATAAAAAATAAATCCTTTAGAAATTAACTGAGTATGCAAGTTTGCTGCAACAAGTGTATTTAAATTTTAAGATAAATCATATGTTTGGATTTAAATTTTTCATGTGATTTTTTTATTTGTTTTTATTTTGACTGATTTTAAATCATTGATTGTCTGTTTGCTTACAATTTTATACTATAACAAGGATATACTTGACTTACCTATATTAATATTAGACTAATAAGAATAATAAGAAGCGTATTGCTGGAATAGACACCAATGTGATTCCCATAACTATTTCTCTTATATCTAAAGCTCTTGAATTGTTGTGTAATATACTTTTTGCATTAATTACTTAAAATGTTTGAAACATTTTCCCTTACATAAATTTAATAAGCTCCCATATAAAAATTAATTCTTTAGAAATTCGCTGAGTACACAGGTTGCTGCGACAGGGCTATTATGTATTATTACCATAAGATTGCAATTTTCCCTTTTGCTTATCCTTCAATCCTTTCCTTTATCCAGACATTCCCTTCCCTGTACTGATATGGTGGCACCCCACTTCCTTTTGCCGACATGCATGGCGCAGTGGTGTATTCAAAAAGTGCGGTCAACTGACCTGCTACATCACCGCGGTTGAACAGTTTAGCAGCCATCCCAATTTCCAGGTAACTCTCTACTAGCAGTATGTAAATAATAAGCCTTTTCAATGTGGAGAAGCTTAAAGTCGGATGAAATCTATTTTCTCTATTTTAACCTCTGTGTTTGCACCAGAGGTGACAGACCCTGTAATAGTATGGTGGGCCCCTCCCGGAGGTATCAGACGCTTTGGCACTTGGAGTCGTTGTGGCAGCCTGTCTTGTCTCTTCACTGACCTCACTCAGTTTCGTCACCATCCAAACTTTAAGGTATAGAACACAATAAAGTTAACCATTGCACAGACTTCCGCAAAAACTTTTTCAGTGATCACAATTAATTGCTATATTCCCTATTGTAAGCTTTATTTCAACCAAAGATCTGTCAAAGATAATCGTGATCAATCCTAATTTAATTTAACAAACTTTTCCTTCAAATTTAATCAAATTAGCAGCCTAATTTATTATCTACTTTGTCTTGATGAAACAAGCCAAAATCATTTTGGTTGTCTAAATTCAACTCAAAGTAAAAAAAACTTGTATTTAAATTATTTGAAATCTTTTATATTTTTTTAAAATCCAAAGATTTTCTTAGAAACAGTAAAGAGTTGTTAAATTTTGATGTAATCACAGTCACCAAGGCCTCAAAACAAGCATAAAAAATTAACTGATTGACTCTTACAGTTGGAGCGTTTAATCTTAAAAAAAAGTCTCTCCTTTATTATCTCGTAGACTTCTTCTTTTTATGTAACTTGTAAAAGTAGAGTCTCCATGAATGCTAAGCATGCATGTATGTGGTGTGTTGCAGGGTTACTTGTTCTATGGGACGCACATCAACTGGACGAGTCTGCCGCTGCCGCGCAATGCCGATGTGTTCTGGGCGCTGCTGCATGAGGAGTCCCCCCGCAACAACGTGCCGCTGAGCCACGCGCCCGTCCTCTCCCTGTTCAACTACACGTCCACGTTCAGCCGCCACAGCCACGTGCCCCTCACCACACAGTTCCTGGCCAGCATCGATCTGCTCACAGGTGCGTCATCACCCATAGTCCGGTAAAAGTTATTGTTACTACAATAAACACTCTTGCTTATCTAAACCCTGTATTTTTCAAGACTAAAACCAATTTTGTAGTTAAGACTTTGAATTAGGATTTTTTAGTTTTTATTTTGGGTCGAAACCTATTCAAAATCAAAATTACTCAGCAAAAACCTGAATGTTACGAATGGAAAAACAGAAATACCGCCGGCATAACATTCACGGATCTAACAGTAACACAGTTGAGGCAGCATAGGCTTTTGTTGAAAAACAGTAAGAGCTCACTCCTCACAATTTTTTAGTTGGAAAGCTTTTTGTCATCAAAAGTAAGAGAAGAGGCAGCAGATATGTGAGATGGCTGCCGGTTGTCAGGTTCTGCAAGAGAGCTGGGATTAATTGCTCACTCTGCAAAGCTCCACTTCATAAAGCAAATAATGCTGATTTTATCGAGAAAAAAATCAAGTGGAATAGAACGAAACATTGAAACTATAGGTGGCATTTATTTGGCGACTTCAAAGAATTTTAAGTAGATAAATTAATGAAAAATGTATATTTCCTTTTGTCTTGTTAAGGTATACTGAATACCTTAAACCCCCCTACCTTTGCCTTAAGTATGAAAAAAACGTAAGCACTCTGTATGAATTACAGGTAAATCAGATTTAAAAAATCATCCTTTTCTCTTTCAACTTTTTTTATCTTTCATTGTTAAGTAAATCCTACTGATAACAAACTGTCTCAAGTAACTTAAAATCCTCTGAACACCGAATAATATGTAGTATATGTGTTGTTAGCATAAAAAGCTTGCACTTTTTAATACAGCTTACCCACTTGGTGAGTATGTACAAGATACCAGTAGAAGTATTTTGATCCGAAAAACCTACTTTGAATTTGTGTAGAACACCCCCATATCAGCCATTAAATTCATAAATTACTCTATTACTCCAATGAAAGTATTCTGATCTTGAAAAATTTGTTTTGTTTGAAAGTTATTTTTAAATTAAAACTTTTTTGTATGTAATATTTCTTCTACAGTTAACAGTTTTTATTCTATATTTTGAAAAATGAAATTTCCTGTCAAATTCCACAAGAAAGTCTAATTCCTCAAAATAATTCGTTTTGAGGGGCTTAAAACGCACCCCCCCATAGCCCTATGCCCTAGCTTGGTGTACCCCCCCCTACGCTCCAGCCCCACCCCCCTTAGGTTGGACATGCCTAGCTAGGGCATATGGGGGAAGGGCTAGGGGGGCCTATATCTAAACGTAACATGTTCTTTAGGTTGAAAACTTTTACACACAGAAATTGTATTACAATTGAAGGGGTCCCCCCAAAAAACGTTCTAAGCGACAAAATTTAAAAATCGGAGATATTTAGTGAAAAAGGTTCTCCAGGACATGAGCTACACCGTGGTATATTTTGTTTTGAAGATATTTGAGTTGGTAGCCCTGATTTCGTCTGCCAAAGTTTGCGTGCTTCGCGAGACTGCACGGTCTTTCTCGGTAATAACGTTCTATTCGCTGAAAGATGGAATCTCGCCAGTCGTTGCGCTGTCACCCAAGGACCAAAATCGCGTAAATAAAAATAAAAGACGTGAAGTAAATATTGGAAAGTGGAAGGATAAGACCAGGATTGAATGTAGAAAAGTTGGATTACCCTATATTAAAAAAAAAAGAAGCCAAGGCCTGGAAATTGCCCCCTAAAGAGGTGGGTAGAATAACGTTTTAAGCACCACATGTGGATAACTTTGAGCAAAATGACGTATCACATTTTATTAACACCATTACATTTTAAAACTTTTACATCAATAAAATTGTTTTATATTCAGTTTTATTTTTGTTTCTGTTGGTATTCCTACTCTCCCTCATGTTTTCTTCCAAAGTAGAAGAGCAGTCCGTCAGAAAACGTTCCAAGCGCCAGTCATTTAGAACGTTGTAACCCCTAAAAAACACGTAAAATGTTTTAAAATGCTTGATGGCAGGTACAAATTCAATATAATGCTACATTATGATGTTATAAGTAGGGTGTTAAGATATTATACATGATTATAAGTTCTAACCTTAAAAAAACGTAAATTTTAGAATTCAACTTTCAACCCTTGATTACTCAAAACTAGGTTTTTGTCGTTTAGAATGTTTTACGGGGGACCCCTTCAATTGGTGAAATATCAGCAAAATAATGGCCTCAAAAAGATATATGCACAGGCCATTTTCCGAGTTTTCCTAGTTATATCGGTATTTTTTGGAGTATAAAGACACAATTGAGGTGAAACCCAAATAAAACTAGAGAAAAATAACTAACGAACCAAGAAAAATCCTTCTTAATAGTATAATTTTATGACGTTTTCATATATTTTGAAGGGCCATAAGGTTTTTTTTTGTCACCCCATGTTAAGCATAGGGCACACAAACAGACCCTTGCTTTTTCCATGATAAAAACTTTATCCGTCTTTAGAATTGAATAACAATTCTTGAAAATGTTCAACATAATGTAATGTTTCATTCGCCTCATTCATATTTGTTATTGTAAATAAGGTATCTATTTTTATCATTTTTCCATGCTTTAGAGGCTAATTACTAAAAATTAAAAAAAATTTAATACTTTAACAAATTTAATGAAAAAATAAATGCAAAACAATGCTGATTAAGAAACTTAAGTAGATACTCCAAAGAGTGGTGGAGGGGGGCTATAAGAGAGTAGGGTCAGGTCCGCCTGTCTGCCGACGATAAGAGATTTGTCTTCTTCTAAACTAAGCGATAATGAAAATGTCCTTATTCTGTTTTTTAAATCGAAGGTGTCGGCAGGGAAAGAAAATTAGAGTATGGTGAGAATGAGTGGCCTGAGAAAAAATATTGCCATATTAGCGAATTTCCTTAGAAATAAGCTATTACCGTCGTTTTAACAGAACAGAATGGACAAAAAATATCCCTTCAGGGTAACCTTAGCAATCATATTAATATTTATATCAATCGACAGATTTTTATGTATCCTTTCTGGATATGAAGTGAGTTTATTGTTAAAACGCATTTTTACCTGCAAAAATCACGATTTGTTTCAAAATTTAATATGGGCTTATATGGGAAATAGAATTTTTATTTTTTGAGTGTCTTTAAGCACGATAACTCTCATAAATATCCTTCGATCGTAACAAAATTTGGTACAGACATGTAAAACTAGATTCTCTTGGACGAGTTCGTAAACCAGCCAGATCGACATATCCAAAGTGGGGTAAAGGCTCCATTTTACCCCCCAAAAATGGGTTTTTTGGATTTTTCAAATTGAAAAATTATATTTAGCCTATTAAATTATTGTTTGCACCATTGGATTTAGCTCGAAAAATCCAACAATTTGATATTTTCAATCATTTCTCTAAGTCCACTGGTCTCCGAGGTTGTCATTTTTTCCCTTGTGTTTTTAGTATCAGGGCAGCAGAATGTTGGCGTAGCCAATTTCCTATTAACTCTCTATTGAGGTTTTCAACGAATCGCTTTGAGTAATTTCTCAGTTTATCAATGTAATGAATAGAATTTTGGATTTTTAAACAATTTTATGTTAATATAATTTAAAAAATAAACATTCTTGCCTACTTCATTACATTAAATCTTTGTGTTTTTTCATCTAAGTCATTTGCGAATTTTTTTTTACAAAGGCTTTAAAACTAGCTATAATATAATATTTTAATATATAAATATATCACATGTTTTTAGCGAATTTCTCCTACAGGGAAGAAGCTATTACCGTAGGTCTCATGGTAAGACCTAAGCCCGAGACCATGATAACTTTTCGTTTTGGGGCCCCCAGAAGCAGAAAACACCATTCGTTGGAATTTATATATATATATATGTCTGTGAGCACGATAGCGGTTGTAAAAATGGTCTGATCTTAATGAAATTTGGTACAGACATGTAAAGTGGTAATCCCTCGGACGAGTTCGTAAACCAGCACGATCGGACGACCTGAAGTAGGGGTAAAGAGGGATAAACCCCCCCAAAAATGTTTTTTTTTGAGGTTTTTACACAGGAAAATAAAATTTATCGAATTTTTGTTGGTACCATTGAATTCAGCTCAAAAAATTTAACAATTTAGTATTTTGAATCACTGCTCTATCTCCATCGGTTACCAAGATATTGAAAGTGGTAAACACAGTACGTTGTCTCAATGTCAACCTTATGGGAAATAAGTAAAATTCTAATCTCGGTTATTTCTCAACATATCTTGATAAAACTTGGTAAATGGCTTCTTCTAGTTCAGATCTACTAATTATTGAATTAAAACCACCCAGTTTTAATATACCTGTAGCAGCAAACCTGCATACTCATTCCCATGTTATTCTTATGGAGCTTACAAAAACAAGTCAAATCTCGCTATGTTGGATTGAAATATGTTGTTTTGCATTTGAAATTCGCTGAGTATGCAGGTCTGCTGCAACGGGGGTATTTTTTATTTTTTCGTAATAATGGATTAATTACTGATTATTTTGTAATTTGAAATTCGCTGAGTATGCAGGTTTGCTGCGCGGGGTTATTTTTTTAAAATTTGGACTAATAAGGTTTTAATAAAAATATGTCTAATAGGTAGGATTTGGGATTCAATAAAAAGAGCATCAGAAGGGTAGGCCCTACCTGTTAGTCTTTTTGAAAGCTGCCTATAAAATAGCTTTTTGACACACATTTATTGGCTGAAGTACCATACATTTATAGGCTATAGGTTACCAGTTGAAATAAAATTTATGAGTGTAAATGTTTTCAACCTAAAGAAAATAATTACGTTTAGCTGTGAGTTTTTTTAAGCCCCTCAGAAGGTTTCTTTTTAGGAATTAGACTTTCTCTTGGAATAAAATGGTATATTTTGTTTTTCAAATGTGATGCGGAAAGTGAAAAGGGACCGCAAGTTGGAATTTTCAGGTTTTGAGTTATTAACATCCTGAAATTCTCATTAAATTGCGAACAACTTGACATATAATTTATAGTGCTATGGTTTTTTGTCTTTGAATTATTGGCGTTTGAATTTTAAACAGTCAAAACGGGCATTTTAGGAAATCAAGGTCCAAAACTTCAAACGTTCACAGAAAACTTATTATTGATATTTAAGAAATTAATTTGGTATCAAAATAAAGCTGAAAACTAGATCTTTAAACTGAAACAGATGAGATACACTCACAATTTCATTGTTTAAAAAATTGAGAAAGTGAGAAGTTTGAAAAGGGACCTCAAGTCGGAGGGCAGAATTCTGAGGAATAAAAGAGAAATAGGGTGATTTTTGGACTCAGACAATGTTCTTCTACAGCGAAAAACTCGAAGTAGTTCACTTATCCGCCGATAGATGTCAGGAGAGACTAGTTTTGTAATGCCCCTGACGACACTGTCAGCACGGGCCTGCACATTTAGGAAATGGGACCTGAAGTCGCCCGCTATGTTATTTCCCATATAAGCGACTTGAGGTCCCTTTTCGTTTGCATGACATTGGCTACTAAATCAATTATTTTTTAATATTTATCGGATTCTTATCGTTAAAATAACCGAATGAATATGTACATGAAAGATTAAGGAATCGTATCCAATTGAAACCTAAAAATCGATATTTTTGACCCGATTCGACTAAAATGCTCGTACTTTAAAATTTACTCCAGCGACTTGAGGTCCCTTTTCACTTTCCGCATCACAAATATAAAATGACAACGGTTAACTTTAGAAAGAAATGATCAATACAAAAAAGTTTCAATTCAAAAATAACTTTCAATCAAAAAAAGTTTATCAAGTTCGGAATACTATTACTGTAGTTATAGAGCAGTTATGAATAATTTAATGGTGGCATCTTTGATTGCTGATATGGGGGTGTTCTACACAAATTCAAGATCGGTTCTCGGGACAAAAATACTTGAACTGATATCTTCTATACACTCACCAAGTGACTAAGCTGTATCTAGGATTGCAAGGTTTTGATGAAAATCAACGTTAAGAACACATACTAGAATTGGGGTATGCTCAAAAAGTTTGGCCTAGGGCCTCATTGTTTGTAAATCTGTCACTGCAAAAGGCTTTATAAAAACATGTTTTTCCAGACATGAATTTTTTTGAGACCATTGAAGCCAAGAATGGTTACCAAAGAAATGAGTCTTGGTTGTTGGCACCAGTAATTTACATCCAGAGTGATTGCAGCACTCCAATCAACAGGGACTCTTATGTGGTTGAGCTGGGCAAGCATATACGAATTGACTCCTATGGAAGTTGCTTACACAACAGGAGTCTACCCCCACAGTAAGTACCTAACTGCAAGTTGTGTCAATTCTTCCACATCTCATGAGAAAATGTGTTCATTAAAAGTTTTAGGTTATACCACAGAGAAGAAATAAGCAGAGGTCGCATTCATATGGCAGTAGTGTTTCGGGTAACTGCATGACACACAGGAAGTCAAGCAATAGGGAGACAAAAGAGTACTGGGCGCCCCCCTATCCCCCGCGCCCACTCTACGGCACTGTTCGACACATATTTAGCGAAACATTACATGCGTCCTCTGTCTATTTCTTCTCTGTGGTTATATGTTGTTTTCGCTGAAAATTCACATAAACTATATCAAGTCAACAGAATACCAGTGTATCTGCATATTGACAGTTATCTGAATCAATTTACAATATTGTTACATTTTTAACACATCTGATTTTTTGTTTATGCTTATTGAAAAATACTCAAAGGATGCTGAATCATTGGTTAAATTACTTACTATGAAGTAATGTCTTCCAATTAATTCATTTATCATAACATTTTATTTACTGAGTCATCATAAGCACCTGTTGCATAAGTGGCCGTCTGATAATGCAGGGTGGCCACAGCATCGGGAATTCGGGAGAACCGGGAATTAGCCAGGGATTTTTCAAACCGTGAAAAAACGGGAAATAATAATTTTTTACCCCATAGCAGAACTACGGGCGACAGTGCGACATTGTCGCAGAAAGAAGACAAGGCTTGCAAAAGTTCAGCCTGACTGACTGGTTGTTTTTTTAATAGTGGCTGCAGAAAATCTGAAAGTAATAAGTCAATAAAATTATCTTTTGCAGAAAAAGTTTCTGTATTAAGTCGTCAACATTATTTTCTGCAGAAAAATTCTCCTTTCTGCAAATTATAACACTATAAAATGTCATGCATTTTAAAACGAAGACAGCCAAGTCGATAGTCGGTGCATTGATCGTGAGAAACTAAGTATTCCATAGAATAACCGAATTTAGGGTTACCATACGTCCTCTTTTCCCCGGACATGACCTCTTTTTGAGACTATGTCCGGGCGTCCAGGCGGATTTGTGTAAAAGCTGTTAAATGTTCGGGGTTTTAAAGGAACGTAATATAAGAATATATAATTAGAGTAAAAGATGTATTTTTATGTTTGTCCTATGAAAATGTAGTACTTATTTAAGAAGACAATTTTTTTTATACTCTACAATATAACATTTTTTTATTTTAATTCTCATTCTTTATAGCTGTTGTCATTTCGTTATTCTTTAAAGCAATAGTTATTACTCTATGAACAAGCACTGGCGTTGCATCCTATGACCTTCTAATCGTAGAAAATGCCGCAACGGTTGTGCATGCGCAATAGCGTCATTGTCATGTTTCTGTTACATCCAAAGGAGCAGTTAAATTGGTCCGAAGTTCCAGTTACTTGCTAGTAATAGGTCACAGTTGACTGACACCATGATTCTGATTATTTCGATTAGAGTGCCGCAATTTATTTCTTTCCTTTCCTAATCTCTTGCCTACCCATCTTACGACACTTAAGTTAGAACGATTTGCTACAAAATTTTGTTTTGTTAAATTGTTAAGTTTATATCGTTGTTGTTTTGTTATGGTTTTCTATCGAAATGGTGCTGTGTTTAGATTAGCTAGAGGAACTCAACACATTATCATTCTTACTAGTGTGTGAATAGTATGACCTGTGTTTGAGTAATTATACAGTAATCTTGGTTTACCTTTAGATTAAACTAACATTGCGTTTCAATACAGCCCATAATTGCATTACTGAATTAGGCCTAGGCCAACTGGCTTTACACTGAGTTTGTTATGTAGGCTACTATTAAATATTTGTAGAAGTTTCCATTCCTTTAAAAAAATTTCCATAATAATGAATTATTAAACAGGTTGTTTTAAAATGATAACTAATAATCCAGAGTTTGAATATTAACATAGTTTAATAAAAAACTTCCGATAGTAAAAGTCTTTCTATAAGGATACAGGAATTAGGGTAGGGAGAGATGAGATAAGTTCTTCCCTTCACCTTCAATCATTACACTTCAGTCTACTAAGTTAGCTTTGCATGGAACCGGAACGGAACGGCACAGTTTGTTTGTTATATTTGTTCCAGATTCTCTGCGGAACGGCATCGGCACGGACTAATACAGTTCTGCCTAGTCGGTGGAACGGTTACGTCTAAAATAACACTAACTGCTGCTCGGCATTTTCTACGATTAGAAGGTCGTTGCATCCTTTCCTTTTTTTCTATTAACAACTGTCTGTCGTCTGACATTTGACGCCTGAGATTGAAATCAGCGCGGTAGCGGTGGCACAGCCGGAGGGTTATGTTTTTGTTGTTATGTTCCAAGTTAAACATATGTCAAGTTGTTTAAACCCGATCTATTTTAAGCTGTTCAAGTAAACGTATTGCCTAAAAGGAAGTGCACTTTTAATGAAGATCTGAAAAAACGCTTTAATTTTTATATATTTTTAAAGTGTTGTTTTTATATTATAAAAAACAACGCTGTTTTTATATTATAAGGTAATTTAATTTAATATATCGCTTTAGAATATTTAACTTAATAGATATTCTGTTTAACTGTATTAATAAATAAATTATATAGTCTGTGAAAAGTTATTCAGGCGTTTTAAATTTATTTTACCTGGATTAATTACTTTTTGCTTATCTCTCAAAATGATAGGTGTCAAATTAAATTAATCAAAAGTAGTTTGATTAAGAGCTTTCATGTTTTTCCTACAGTTTACAAGCTTTAGGTACATTAATTGATGTAAATAACTGATTCTTAGAAGCTCGAAGAACGTTTCAAACTTTCACAACAATATATTTAAAAATCTCTAACCATCAAAATTATGGGGGTGGGGAAGGACTCTTCATTTCCCTTCCACCGGGTCCATATGTCAATGTGTCCTCTTTTTCACCCTCCCCCATATGGTAACCCTAACCGAATTACCAACGCGACACAATGTTATAGTAATAGGCGTATCCGAACCCCATTCGATTGTTTGAAAACTAATATCGATATGCGATCATATTAACCATTGACAGAATGCAAACTCGAATGCGCCGATGCGCGAAGTGCTACTGCGCATCGTCTGCCAGCTTCTGTCAGCTGTCAGCTCACGATCTATCTAACCCAAAAAACGATCTAACTTCAACGTTGATTTTTTTTGTAATGGTTCTGTCCTTAAGTTTGGGCAATCAGTTTACAGTGATAAATATTTGACTTGGAACACAGTTTTATGATTGCCTGTTTTGTAAAGTGATAGCTTTATGAGGTGAGCGATTAATTGGACCGGTTTGTTCGGAGAAAATAATCTTATTAAATCTCATTATTTGAGAAATCATCCGTCATTGCCAGTCAAATACAAATCGACCTTAAGCGAAAGCATAAGTGGCCGATGCTAGTATCCGATCACTAGTATCCCAAAGTAATGTTGTTTACGTCACGTTAAGAGGTATAAGTCACTAAATTAAATATTGGTAAATATTTATTTTTGATTGATGTAAACATTGAATATTTGAATTTTGAAATATTAATATACAAACAAACATAAGTCAGGCTATGAATAATTTGACACTAGTAACCAAGACCAATTCAGCTAATAGGAGTAGCCTTCTTGTGATAATTAATATAAAAACAAAGTAGCCTATGATTAATTTGCCAATAGTAGAAAAAAAATGAATTCGAACTCATTGAAATTAGTCAATAATTGTGTTGAGTATACTTGGATTTCTCTATTCTAATTTCTTACCTCAAAACTATTTTATGTGTACGTAGAAAAATTAAAATAACATTAAATGGAATTGTCTGTTTTTTAATCAAATTTTGTAACAGTTCTTTTTAATTTTTTTGTAATTTATTGGTCTGGCAAATAAAAAAATAAGATTTATGATTTTTAGGCCTTCACACTAAGTTTGCTTTTTAGGTTTAAATTGTTTAAATTATTATTATTTAACATGCTTTAAATATTAAATTGCTATTTTACTATCAATTTTCTTAGAGGATTTAGTTAGTATTTTGGACTCTTAAGTAATTTAAAGATAATATTGTTGTTTCTCAAATTATTCTTACTCTAACATGTTTGAAATGTTAAGTTAGGTATTATTGTATTATTAAATTCAATTTAAATATATTACCATTTCTTATTTATTTCCGAATATTCATTTTAAATTATCACGCTCGCGGCCCATATTACATGCAGCTTGAACCGCATCAGGCTGCAGAAAAATTTTGGCTTTTTCAAACCCCGTTGCAGAAAGGTTGAAAACGTTCTGCTTTGGGGATTTTTTAAAGAACAATAATAAATATTGTAAACAAATCAGTAGAGGTGGGCGAGAAGTGGATTTTGAATTCGGGTCGAGTCGAGTCGAGTCGAGTATTAAGCCACCTACTCAAGTATCGAGTCAAGTCAAGTACTTGTTTGTAAAAAGTGATGAAAAATGTTCATTTTTTAAAGTAATTAGGTCTTCTAATTACAATTAATTAAAATATATCATCTGTTTGATTTATCAAATTGGTCTACTTTATTTAAGCTAATCTTTTTTGATTTTCCCCCTAATACCTCTACATTGCATAAACCCTACTTTAAAATGAATAATTAACTATACTAAATCACTTAAAATAACAAAGAAATAAATGTAAGAAGATCACAAAATAAATTTATGTAAAATATGTATAGTTGTAAAATTTAAACAGTTATAAGATTAATTATTGATCTATTATTTTAAAACTATCAACAACAGGTTTGATTTTTTTCTAAAAGTAATTGTAATTAAAACCTTAGCCAAGAAATTGTAGAAGAAAGAATTAAAAACAAAATCTGGGAGGAAAGCTACAAATGCCCAGTTAGCCTATTTGTTTACTTCTAAACCCAACCCCACCCTCTTGCCTTACGATAACTGCTGATCTATTGTTTTTTGACATCCAGTCACTCAAGCACAGTGACACAGCTGCGATCAGATAAGAATAAGATATCCCACAATAAAAAAATTGCAAAACCTAAAAACTAACCTAATTTTTATGTTAACCAATTAACTCCGCAATTTTCTTCTCATTTTTATGAACCAAACGAAGCAGAAATGAAGGCTGTATATCATTCAAAAGATAAACTACGAATACAAATTTGAAGTTGTAAAGTGCAAGGTCAGAGCTAAATGTAGCTGTAAGTTTTCAATATCTGGATTCTGAGAGATGGTATTCCTAAATAACTGTTGAAATCCATTCTTCTATGAGTTAATGAAATATTGTTGAGGTTATTGTTATGAAAAACTCGTGGACAGCTGCGAAAAATGATAGCGCATCTCTGTCGGTCGAATAAATGACTGATATAAGTTTTCGAAACTCATGATCTGCCGTAAAATACGATCGCGCTTATTTGCCGATCGCCGATGATCGGAAAATGTAGCCTTGCTAAAGTCGCGGTCGGCCGTGAAAAACCATCGCGTGTATTTGCCGATCGTAAATAAACGAAATGCAACTTAGCGAAACCAGCGATCGGCCGAAACAAATGGTCGCGCGTATTTGCCGGCCACAAATGAACAGAAAATGCTGCGTATTTGTGAAACTAGCGAGCGGCCGCGATAAAGAATTTGTCGATTGAGAATAAACGGCAGATGTAGCTTTGCGTAACTCGCGATCGACTGTAAAATTCGATGGCACGCACGTAAATCCCACGTAAATTCGATCGGACGTAAACGGTGGGAGTAACTAACTACTCGACTCGTTTTTTGGGTAGTAGGAGCTACCCGACTTGTGCTTGAGTAGTTGTAAAATTTCGGGTAACCCCGACCTTCGGGTACTCGTCCACCCCTACAAAATCAGTATTAAGTGAGTTGACGATTAACGCGAGATTATTTGTGCCATCTTTATTATATTCAATTCAAATTCTCTTTATTTGCTTAGTACACACAATGTGCATAAACAGTTTCAGTAATTGTTTAAAATATAAAGTAAGTTACAACAGTAATTGTTTACAATATAAAGTACAACAGATCTTATAACTAACATAATTCACATTTCTATTGTGAAAAGTGGAAGCTCCTTAACAACCTGACTTTTGTAGAATTCCTCTAGTGATTCTTTGTTTGAAATTCATTGTTGGTGATGGTGATTTTATATTTTGATTAGGATTTTTGCGGACATTTGCCATCACTGATTAGTAAAAAACAAGTTTCACGACGTTTCGGGATCTGGAATCTGATCCCGTCTTCAGGTGGAAGAAAACCTAGAACACAACAAGATTAGTAACACATAGCCAGGAAAACCTGGACAAAAACACAGCTAAAACAGAGAACTGTAAAAGCAGTCACGAAAACAATAAGCTGAAAAGAAAAACAATACACAAAATAACACAGGAATCACAAGTATCAAGAATCACCAGACAGGAGAGAGCACGTCCACACCCAATCAGAGCTGAGCTGAGACTGGTGGGAGGAAAGCAAATGGCGGCGGCAACGGAAATGGCGGCGCCCACAGCCAACCAAATCACGGCGCGCTACCGGTGGCGACAACCTGAAACAGAGACATGTGATATGCAAATTCCGTGTGTCTGTTTGTGTTTTTTAGTTAATTTTTAACCTGATTTTGCCCCTTGGCCTTGCTACGGGTTAACATGTTATGAGAATTTTGAACAGAATTGTTAGTAATTACCCTATTTGCTGACACTTTATTTTCCCTGTCTTTCAATTCTTTGTTTAATATTGGTAGCCATACTGGCCTTATTTCAAGTGAAGATTGACTGATTGGTTGGTCTGCTAGTTTTATGTATGAAGCTTCAATTAGTTTTCTTTTGAAAAAATGAGGTTCGCGGTGTACTATTTTTGCTTCTTCGATTGGGTGTGGACGTGCTCTCTCCTGTCTGGTGATTCTTGATACTTGTGATTCCTGTGTTATTTTGTGTATTGTTTTTCTTTTCAGCTTATTGTTTTCGTGACTGCTTTTACAGTTCTCTGTTTTAGCTGTGTTTTTGTCCAGGTTTTCCTGGCTATGTGTTACTAATCTTGTTATGTTCTAGGTTTTCTTCCACCTGAAGACGGGATCAGATTCCAGATCCCGAAACGTCGTGAAACTTGTTTTTTACTAATCAGTGATGGCAAATCTCCACAAAAATCCTCTAGTGAGTAATGGGGATCATTCACCAAAAAAGATTTTAATTTCCCTTTAAACTTAAATTGATCCCGAATTTCTCAAATTTCAACTGGTAAAATATTCCAAAATTTTGAGCCCATATATGTTTTTTCTTAGTAAAAAATGAAAGTCTGTTTTTGAATTTAAATTTTTGTTTTGTTTCTTGTGTTGTATTGATGAAATTCAGAGCGCAAATTAATGTTTTGGGGGTTATTTTTTACATACAAAATACAATCAAGAATGTATTGGTCATAAATTGTCAAATTTTCTAAGTTTTTAAAATGTTCTTTTTCACGATCATCCCATTTCAATTTCAAGGTTTATCTCGATAGCTCGTTTTTGAAGAAGGAGAATTTTATGAAGGTTATAGTTACTGGTTCCCCCATAAACACAAAGACCATAAGCAATATGAGTGTGATTGTATGCATGATAAACGGTTTTCATTGCAGAGATGTTACAAAGCTGTGACATTCTTTTTAACATATATATTCCAGAGTGAATCTTTTTAATAATTTTATTGACATGCAAGTCCCAACTAAGGTTGCAATCAATTTCTAAACCTAAAAATTTTGTATTTTGTGTTTGGTTGATGCTGTTGCTTTCAATGACAATGTTAGGTTCAAATGTGCTTCTGCTTTGTCTTGTTTTTCAAACCCATTAAAATTTGTTTTGTTTAGATTCAAAAACAAATCGTTACTGTTAAGATAGTTTTGAATAGTTAACACTTGGGTTTGGCAGATTTTTTCAGATCATGTGTGTTTTTGGTTGAAAGGATCATATTAGAATTGCCTGCATAATTCGCTTTTGATTCCTGTAGCATTATCTAAAATTTTGGGAAACCCTTGTATGTAGCAGAGGAACAAAACAGGTCCAAGTATCGACCCTTGAGGTACTCCCTGCAGCACTTTCAATGTTTTCGATATAACTTTAAATGATATTTCCACATATTGAGACCTGTTACTTAGGTACAAATCAAACCAATTTAAAGCCCTTCCTTTAATACCAAATGAGTCTAGTTTTTTAACCCTCGAGCGGGCGCACACGGAGTTTTCCTCCGCACGTGTTTTTTATGTTAAAATAAACAGACATAATGGGTGTCGGCGGTCGTGTCCGGCTCCGTACTTTACGCCCCTCATTCCAGGAATCTCCTAAAGCTATTTATACCCCCCCCCTTGGTACCTCGTTATTTGCAATTCAGAGATGCCGTCTCAGTTTGAGGAGCGCCTCTCCCGTTACACAGACAGTGATATCTATTTTTAACAAAATAGTGAAGTATTTGTAATTATTATTAAATTTTTTGGACTCCCTTTCACTTTTGAAAAAAAGAAGCGAAAGGAAAAGTCCAAAAATGTAAATAATAATTAATTCATATTTTATACTAGAAAATTACTTACTATGTTCAATTGAAATATTACACCTATTAAGTTGAACAATTAATTGCATCGACGATGAAATGTGATTCATAATGAAGTTTGTCAACATGTAAATACAATATTTCGTTATAAATCAAGTAAAATGGGTTAAATTTGTGCAATATAGTGTTGCGGAGTAAAACTCCGCATGCGCCCGCTCGCGTTTTGCTGGTGAAGCGCCCGCTCAAGGTTTAAGTAACATGCTGTGAGAAATGGTGTCAAAGGCTTTGGATAGATCCACAGATATGCCAATTGGTTTTTCACCTTGATCGATGGAGTCAATAACTGATTCAGTAAAATCAACTAGAGCAGTGGTTACCGATGTACCTTTTCTAAACCCATGCTGCTCCTTATCAAAAAAATTGTTAGATTCTAAAAAATTCACCAATCTATTCAACATGACTCGTTCAAAAACTTTTGATATTGCAGGAAGCTCAGACACCGGCCGTAATTATTTATATCAGTTTTACTTCCTTTTTTAAAAATTGGGACTACTTTAGAAATTATTAGTTCTGAGGGGAAAACCCCTGTTATTAATGATGAATTAATCAAGTGCATTAATGGTTTAAGAAGTGACTTTATGGAAAATTGTATCAGTTTGATTGGACTTTCATTATAACCGCTTGATAGTTTGTTTTTGAAAGCCTTGACAATACTCATAATTTCTTTCTCATCTGTGGCGGCACACTTAAATTTATTTATAAACGTATTAACTCTGCTGTTTGTTTCTATTTCACAATGACTTGTTCTATTAGTATTGTTTAATAAATTTTGGACTGTGTTAGTGAATTAATTGAACATTTAATCACTTAATCACTTTAATAAGACAGGTACCTCATTGAGGACGTTACCCTGAATATGAGTGAAGGATGGGTGTGATGATCGTGATGATAGTGGCGCGATCTTGTAGCCTTGTTACTGACTAAGGTTGGCATGTTCCTTAGACAGGATTGTTAATTAATAGCCCAACAACCAATGGCAGCTGGCTCCAGAAACAACCCTTCAAAAAGCTACTAACTTTTCTCGGGATCGATCCGGCTACCTACAAGTTTGTAGGCGGGCACTATAACCACTACACCAACCAGCCAGTTATTGTAACCATTAAATAGGTTACTTATGGTATTTGGGTCTCTTATTTTTTATCCCCTTCTTTCAAAATTATGTTCTCCTCATAGTTAGTCTTGGAACTTCCAGTTTCCCATTGAATAATATCCCATGTTGTTTTCCCGACATTTGTAGAATTCCTAATTTTATTGTCAAAATACTCTTTTTTACATTTAACTAATTTCTATTTGAATTGTTTGTTTCTAGATTTTACAGTTTTTTGCAGTTTGCTATTTCTACTTACCCTTGCATATTTACATAAACTAATTATATCATGCTTTTCTTTTTTCACATCATCAGTTATCCAATGCTTTTTACTTTGGTACTTCCTTTTTGTTTGGTAAGGAAAAGCAAGGTCAGAATAATATTTGAAAATTTGATAAAAAAATGTATACTTTAAGTCTACAGGAGCATTATAAACATCTAGCCAAGTTTCCTTTTCCAGGAGAGTGAAAAAATATTCTAAATTATCTTTTGAAACGTTTCTACTTTTGTAGGACACACTTTTATTGCTCTTTTTTCTTTTATCTCTTGGATTCTCCAACAATATTCCCAGCAACTGAGCATCATGATCAGATAATGCAGTATTTACTCCAGATATGCTTATTTCTGAACAGTTCATGTCAGTAAAAAAATTGTCAATACAGGATGATGAAGTTGCAGTAACTCTCGTTGGAAAATCCACCAGATAATTCATCCCATGACTATTTAAAATATTTGTTAAGGTCTTTACTTCAGTTGAAAATGGATTGAGTACATTAATTACATATGCAACTTCTAAACCTGCGCAACAGCTTGCAGCACAGACGCAATCAAGGCAGTGACTGCCATATCAGTGCAAAGCGCAACACTGCAGTAGTGTCTAGCACCACCCTTAGTGTAAAGGCTGTTCAGTGGGAAGATTATTGGTCGGCAGGATAGGGATAATGACCTTGTCCCTGCCCAGTTCACCTGCAGTGGAGCAAACTGCAGTTATGATGCAATAGTGCAGTCGAGGGCAGGCAAATCGATATTCATATTTTTGTGTCTTCCTTCACAAAGTTAATGGTTATGGTTGAAAGTTCTGCTACCTTAAAGTATCGAATACGAACACGATAAGGAAATAATTATCAGTTAGGTGTATTACTACTCTTTTTCAAAATTTTTCCATATTATATTTCAAAAAAGTGTTCCATAACAAAAGAATATAACATATTTCTTTTAATTCGTCTAGGTTTTGATTCAAGTAATACGTGTAAATTAATTTTATCAAATAGATCCCTAGTGTATATTTACAGTACCTAATGAGATTTTCTGCTCACTTTATATCCTCAGTACGTTATCATTAAAAAAACGTACCTATCTACGAGTAGAGCAATATCATGACAGTTCAACATAGAGACGTCAAAACATTTTCTTTGGCAATTAACACTGTAAACATGTTTAAATAACGTGTTTTGTTGGTTTTTAAGCATATGCAATGAATTTAATAGGATTATTTTATGTTTTGATAGTACATCCGGATAGTCCAGCCATTTTGTAGTCCGGCCGGTAGTCCGGTCCCGTGGTGGCCGAACTAGAGGGCTTCTACTGTACTTAATGAGAATAAAACAACTTTTATGAAATTTTCGTGTAGAAATCAAAAAGTAAATATATCTCAACAGCAAATTTCTCTTAATCTAGATGAAGACACAACTTTTCTTGGATTGGTTTTGGACAGTAAATTTACTTGGACTGCTCATATTGATAAACTTTGTTCTAAAATAAGTTCTGATATTTTTGCATTCAAAAGATTGTCTGCGTCTTGTGATATTAAAACCAACAAAATTATGTATTTTTCTCTTATCCATTCTTATATTTCATACGGCATTGAAGTATACGGCTCCCCATCAATTTGTAACTTAAATAGAATCTTATGTCTACAAAAAAAGCTATCAGAACCATGTTAAATCTTAAATTAGATGCATTGCAGGAATCATTTTTCGGAGCTGGGAATAATGACAGTATACAGCCCCTATATTTATAAAACAGTTCTTCACATCCACAATAGTACAAGCACATTACCCAAGAATTGCAATAACCATAATTACAATACTAGAAATAGGCATAATTTTCAAGTAGAAAAACACCATAAAGAGATTTTTAAAAAGAAACCAACTTATATTGGAATTCAATTTTTTAATCATTTGCCGTTGTCAATAAGAAATCAAATAAATACAACACACCATTTAAGAAAAGCTTAAAATTATTTCTCATTGATGCTTACAATTTTTATGAATTTTGGACCAATGATGTAAATAATGTTTCAGGAACTTGAAGAGTTTGTATAGTATTGTGTTAATTTTATTTAGTTTTAGTTTATTTTTAAGAATCATGACGCCATTTATGTATACGATGTATATTAATTGAATAAAGAATTTATTGCTTGATTGATTGATTGACTACAGTGTATGGTAGATTACACAATGCATTTGGATTGCATTTTGCAGTGAAAAGTTCGTTTTGACAAAAACTTTTGAGGACTTTTTATTTTAAAGTTCTTATCACTGTTTTAAGGCGCTTACACCGTCCGCTGTAAGAATAGAGTATCAAGGCTGATTAAACGTCCACTGTGCATGTTTTATTCGCAAAATTCTATGTCTTGCTTATTTCTCAACACATCTAAATAAAACTTAGTTTTTGGTTTCATCTAGATGAGATCTAATGTATTTTAGTCTAAAATATAATGTATCAAGTCTAATTTCCATTTTGTGGCAGCAAACCTGCATACTCATTCCCCATGTTATTGTTATGGGAAATAAAAAAATTCTTTTGTGTCCCGCCAAGGGAAAAGGGACCTTATCTTCCCAGATTAAATTTTACAGGACAGCAAGTTTTAGAGGTTAGGGTCAAAAGAACATATTTTCTGATTTTTATTGGTTTTTTATTCTAAATATGTTTCCAAACAATATTAGGCCCATCTTACTCTTGAATTTAACTTTTAACATGGTTAAATTGATTTTTTCTAACCCTTGCAATCTGGAGAATGGGGGCCTCGACATCCCCAATGCTAAGTTTGTACGGGCAAAATTATTATTTTGTCCTAGGATTTTTGATTTTTTTGATTAATTTGGGGTTTTAGGCCACCAGAAATCGATTGGAACTGGTCTCGAGTCTGGGAAAAATCCGGTTTGCGTCCTACAGCCCTTCAAAGTGCCCGTTCAAGTGCCCATCGTCATGGGCATTTTTTTTAATTTTAGCCAAAACAGCGATTCAGGTTGTTTTTATTTATATGTAGATTAGAAAAATCATTTGATTTGTAAATAACCAATTTTAAATTGTTTATAGGTTATTTTGAATGAATATTTATTCTATTCAGTATATAGTTTGGTTTGATTTTGTGCGAATTAGTGTTAAATGTTTTCAAGGGTAATGTTTAAGAGTAAAAATCATTGGTGTCTACACAGGAAATACGAATACAAGTTCTCAAAAGAACTTGCGCTGCTGTTAACCCGCCAACAACGCTGAAAATCGCCGCTTAGCCGACGCAAAATGCACAAGGAGAATACGAACAACCGCGCAACAGGCAGATTATTTTTCTCGGCCCCACCGATGCCATCTACAAACGAATTTCCGCTAACGCCGACATGAACCTAGAATTGATACAGTTACTCGAAGGAATCCTGCGGGAGGATAACCAATCTACCCAAGCGTTCAATATGGTGCGCGAAGTCATATAGCCTAAGAAGAAAAAGCTCGAGCCGCCGGGTGAGGCTACAGGAATTCAGCCACCGAAAGTCAATTTGGTTCTCACACCACCGGCCTCGACACAAACCGCTACAACGTTACACGTCCAATGAAATATCAGCCATTATCACGCTCAAAGCCGACAGACCTACCCGGATTTCGACTGTGTCGTGAAAGAACTAGGAAAACTACTACTGTTGACCATGAGCAGTACAGACAACCGCATCGTGCCATCCTCGTATCCTCTCTTTCACCCACAAAGGAGACTTGGGGTTACCGACCAACATAGTGCCAACTGCTTCCAACCATCGCGTTGCTCTAAGATATCAAAACTTGAATTCGTGAAGAGTCACTTAGCATTCCGACCAGCAATTGCAAGACCCCTGAACTCCAACGAAGCGACAGAGATATAACGACCAACTTCGACGGTTCTTCCCTTCTGTGGCCGTTATTATAACAGTAGGCCCTACGAGTCGATATGTTTCTCAGTGTTGAATGAGACCGAATCAACTCCTTTTAGCTAGAAGAGAAAAAGCTGAAGGCACGGCTGTAAAGGCGTAGATACTATGCTCAAACAGTGTTATACTTAAAAGTGCTCATGTTATAGTTTTGGAAAATTTTAACTAAAATAGCTGAATCAGCCGTTTATTTCTGTTTAATCCGAGCAAAGCTCTGTCCCCGGTACCAGCTAATAATACAAGTAGTAACAAACAATTAAAGTTAAAAATTTGTAAAACTTTGGATCATGATTTCCTTAAATTTACGGTTTTTAATATTTCAAATTCAAAATTGTATAGCCAAAGCATTTTTTAAGATATCTTGAAAATTCTTTTACCAGTTACATTGGTTTTTAATGTAGATTAAGGATATACTAACAACTCAATATTGAAAGAATGAAAGTTAAGGTCCCTTTTCCCTTGGCGGTCATATACATTATTTCTTAACATATCTTGATAAAACTTGGTATATGGCTGCTTCTAGATAAGATCTATTAAATAATAAATAATAACCACCCAGTTTTCAACATACCTGTTGAAGCAAACACACCTTGAATGTTTTCTTCATTCAAGAAATGTTTTCTTTTGTAGCTGACAAAAACATGTCATATCTCGCTATGTTGGATTGAAAAATGTTTTTTTGCATTTGAAATTTGCTGAGTATGCAGGCCTGCTGCAACAAGGGTATTTTACATTTGAGAATGTGTTTTCATGAGATACAAACAGTTAAGAGATTTTTCACTATTTTCTATAGGCTAAACAAACAAAACAAATAGTTAAGTTTTATTAACCTTTGTATCATTAAAAATTTACATAGAATAAAGGCCCTTATAGACGGGGACAGTAAAACGGTCAGAAGACCGGACAGTAGAGGCTGGTTCACAGTTGTTCCTTATGCCGATCATATGGGTTGACTCTACCGCTATCTACCAGCAATCACTGAAACCTCCTCTACTATCTTTACCATAAAGAACGAATGCATTTGGAGCAGTGATTTGAAAAATTCATTATCTAAATTTATTTTAAAACTTACTATAATAGTGAATTACTATTTAACCGGTTGTATATTAATCTTATATATTAAAAAACTTTTGTAAAACTAATGACAGCGACCCTGGCCATTCTACTGGACCGATTTACATGCGGGTTGTACCAAAACGAAGGTTGTCGGCCCTATATGTGCAGGTTTTATTTGAATTTTGAAAATATTTATGTTAACTGGTTAAAAAATGGAAAATAAACTTTTCTTATGGAGATTTAACATAGGAGAAAAAATCAACTTTTATCAACTTTTCCAATCCTTTGGACAGTTCGTCTGAGACTTCCACTGGACCCATTTTTATGCAGTTTGTACCAAAAAAAAGCTCAACTTTTCTATATTTGCAGGTTTTATTTACTTTTTTGTAATCTTGCTTTTTTAAACTAAAAAAATCCACATTTCCAAACCTTTGCAATGATATAGTTTGACAGTCATTCATTCAGCCAGGGCCGTAACGATCACCGGGGCAACCGGGGCACCGCCCCGGGGCCCCCGAGGACAGGGAGCCCCAAAGGGGCCCCTAGCCGAGGGAGCATAAAACCTGACTCGACCCCCACCTCTTCGCAACCGTATTATTAAAAAAGGTAATTTTTCACAAGTTAAACCCAGTGAAAATATGACTAGTTGTTTACACAACTTTGAGACTGGAATTTTTCTGTCAAACTGTTTTTATTTGGCCATATTACCATTGATTGTAAAAATGAAATAGGTGTTTTAGAACCAAAGACTACAGAAACTGTGGTATATGGGATTTGGAGGCTTGGTCAAGTATCCAGTAGGTAATCCAATAATTTGGGTATTAACTAAACTGGAATGATTTAATTTGCGGCCGAAAATCTCTCGGCTGCTTTGTCGTGGTCTGAGATTTTCTCGATTGTTTCATCACGATCATTTCCTGGCCAGTTCGTGGCTGCCAAAGCTTAAGCTCCCTTAAGCTCCCTTACGTAACAGCTACTGAATTTGTTGATAAGATTTCAAAAAAAGTTTCCCGTAGTTTTCCTTCTTCGCTATATTGTTCAGTGCTTAACAATCATTTGAAAAGAAAAATAAATACCCCCGTTGCAGCAGACCTGCATACTCAGCGAATTTCAAATGTAAGATAACGTATTTCAATCCAACATATAGCGAAATTTGACATGTTTTTGTAGGCTCCATTACAATAGCATGGGGAATGAGTATGCAGGTTTGCTGCTTCAGGTATATAAAACTGAGTGGTTTTAATTCAATATTTAGTAGATCTGAACTAGAAGAAGACATTTACCAAGTTTTATCAAGATATGTTGAGAAATAAGCGAGATATAGAATTTTACTTATTTCCCATTAGCAGTGGCGTATATAAGGGGGGGCCCAGGGGGCCCGGGCCCCCCCCGAAATTAAAAAGGTAAAAGAAAAAATAGGGAATTAAATAGCGTGAATTATTTAGATAAATTATATGCAAGATGTTATCAGCAGCAAGCAGAATATCGAGAATGGAGAATGCATTAATTTCGAGCAATATGGATTTGCAATGACCTTATCCGGTATCTTCCACCTGATATAGTTTTGTTATATCAGACTGCACTATTGTTTTGCGTGAGTCGATGTACTCAAGGTGAGTGGGGTGCAAAAGCTTTTTTTTGGCCTGGGCGCTGGCGCTGAGTCGTTCATTATTCGGGGTAATGGTGGAATCGGATCATAAGAAAGAGAAGACGTAAAGGGCGTTATGAGTTTTGTTAAAAATATTTGCGAAATGACGGCCGCGAAATGTCCGTCAGTTTTACCGACAGTTTTACAGCCGAGGGGTTTAACGTGGCTGCCATACTGCCGAGTCCTCTATGTCACAACCGAGAGTACCGGCTACGATACAACCGTTATATTTTATTGCCGCGAAGTGACCGTGGGACTTTTCCGATCGCTACAAATCCGAAAGATTTGTTTTTGTTCTGTAACACAAACAAGATTCGTAGGCTGCAAATAATCGATGTATTTGTCGTCCTCGAAACGACCGAGATACTTGCTTGCCATCCGCTGTAAAAACGACCGATTTTTTTTACCATGACATGGCCAATATATACGTCGGCCGCGAAAAAAGCGAGAGACTTGTCGGACGCAATACGACCAAGAGATCTGCCGGCGGCAATACAAGCAGGCAATTTACCGGCTGCAAAACGAGCGAGTAATTTTTTGTCTGCGGGACGAACGTGCGATTTTGTGGAAAAAATACGACCGAGGGATATGAGGGCCATGGGGAGGCATACTTGATGGCCATAATGCGACAGGTATTTCCGAGATTTTTTGGCTGCGATGCTACCGAGAGATTTGCTGGCCGCGAAACGAGCGAGCGATCTTCCGGTCATAAAACGGCCGAGAGATTTTCTAGCCGCGATGTAAATGACTATTTCCGGCCACGATATTACCGAAAAATTCATTTATTGTGATTCGATCGAGAGATTTGCCGGCCGCGATGACGATACCAACGATGAAAACGGCTGTATTCCGTTTCGTTTTAACTCAAGCATCAAAATTCCCGACCAAGTGTTTAAATTCATTATTTTCCCCCTACTTTTAGCGAATTTCTCCTACAGGAAAGAAGCCATTACCGTAGGGCTCATGGTAAGATATAAGTTCGGGGCCATCATAACTTTTTGTTATGGGTCCGGAGACACCAAGAACACCATTCGTTCAAATTTATGACGTGGTGGTGGAATTTTTTCGTTAGTTTTTGATGACGTGTAGATTTTTTATTCAAGCATTTGAAACTGGCTGAGTATGCAGGTCTTCTCCAACAAGGGTATTATCGAATTGCCGACTGGTAGGCACCCTGCAAAGGATTTACAGAGATTTTACGGCCACGATTCAACCGGCCGACTCTTGACTACGGAACGGCCGAGATAAAAAGAAGGCAATAATGAAGCTTTGGTAGCCATGAACTGGCCGAGAAATGATCGCTGCGAAACAATCAAGACGATTCCAGACAGCAGCAATGCGACCAAGAGATTTTTTGGCTAAAAAATAAATCAATCACTCTTGTTTACGGATTGTTAATATTAGATGTTATCAAATTTTTACATTTGGAAGAATACTACAATATTTGTATAATTTTATTTTGTGAGGCCTTTCGCCAGCTGGCATCAGCAGACATGTATACAAACACAAATATTGGTGTTTGTAATGTTAAAAAAATCAGGTTTAGCTAATAAATTATAATCCCAAAGTATTGGGCAGAGCAAGTGCCTCCTTCCCCCCTAATTACGCCAATGATTAGGTCTGGCAAATTGTCACGTTTTGGAGGAGGGGCGGCGACAATTGCTTTGGGCCCATGGGCGAAAAAATCTTAAATCTTGCCCTGGCCCCCCCCGAAAATAATTTCTATATACGCCACTGCCCATTAGGTTAACATAGGGACAACGTACTGTGTTTACCACTTTCAACATCGATCTCGGTAACCAATGGACATAGAGCAGTGATTCAAGATACTAAATTGTTTGTTTTTTTTTTAGCTTAATTCAATGGTGCTAACCAAAATTGGATTATTTTTATTTTTCTATGTAAAAAACCTAAAAACCCCATTTTTGGGGGGTTTATCCCCCTGAACCCCCCCTTCCGGTGGTTCGATCGGGCTGATTTACGAACTCGTCCAATTGATTACCACTTTACATGTCTGTACCAAATTTCAAAAAGATCGGACCATTTTTACAGCCGCTATCGTGCTAACAGACACACGCATATATATATATAAATTCGAACGGATGCTGTTTTTTGCTTCTGGGGGCCCCGACAGACTATAAGTTGCTTAGCTCTAATCTCGATTGAAAATTACGGAGCTCAAAAAAACAAAGTTATTGATGAGTGCCTACACGAAGCCACAAAGAAGAAAACAATGCTTCAGAAACAAAATGATATTTTGGTAACTGAATTTTGTAAACTAATAGAAATGCTGGAAAGATTGTAAACGTATTGAATGCTTTCATTCTATTATCATTTAACTCCCCAGTTAAGAATTATTCGTAAATTAGGTTTATTATTAAAAAAAAGTAAAAACTCATGGCCTATAAAAATGGCAAAGGAAATTAAAATTGGTTTAATGTTTTTGACGCGTGCACGCACACGCTTGTGTAAGATAAGGGGGGCCCCACCAGATAGACTTGCCCCGGGGCCCTCAAGTTTAACGTTATGGCTCTGCATTCAGCTGATTGTGAAGACACGAGGTACTTTGTCTAATGACAGAAAAAGAGCAAACGCTCAAGAAACATTTGGATTTGGTTTATCATGGTCAGTATACATAAAAATGTATGCTTTATAATGTATTATCCTTTAGATTAAAAAAACAGTTTTATAGGTGAAATAAAAATTTTAATTTGATTGCTAAATTGTTTAGTATTATAACTATTTAAATTATGTGAAACAGCTGATTTCAATAACGTTGATGGTCCAAATGTTTATTAAAATGGCATATTGTAAAAGATCGATTTTAATGATTCACTCTCATATTGAATGTCATTTTGAGCCCTACGATGAATGCTACATTTCAACACATTTGTGTTAATTGGGTTCAAAGGAAAATGTACTTTTCTTATGAAGATTTAACATAGGGAAAAATTAAACTTATGACATTGAGCCTGATATGGTTCTATTGGGCCGCGGGCCGATTTACTCACGACTGGTACCAATCTTATATATTAAAAATAAAAAACTTTTGTAAAACTAATGACAGCGACCCTGGCCGTTCTACTGGACTGATTTACATGCGAATTGTACCAAAACGAAGGTTGTCGGCCCTATATTTGCAGGTTTTATTTGAATGTTGAAAATATTTATGTTAACTGGGTCAAAAATGGAAAATAAACTTTTCTTATGGAGATTTAACATGGGAGAAAAAATCAACTTTTATCAACTTTTCCAATCCTTTGGACAGTTCGTCTGAGAATTCCACTGGACCCATTTTTATGCAGTTTGTACCAAATAAAAGATCAACTTTTCTATATTTGCAGGTTTTATTTACTTTTTTGTTGTCTTGCTTTTTTAAACTAAAAAAATCCACATTTCCAAACCTTTGCAATGGTATAATTTGACAGTCATTCATTCAGCTGATTGTGAAGACATGAGGTACTTTGTCTAACGACAGAAAAAGAGCAAACGCTCAAGAAACATTTATTGAAAGATTTTCTGGCCTCAATTAAAAAAAATGTGTTTTCCGAATTCTTGCAAATTTTGCATGTTTGGGAGAAGCTCTATCTACCCCTAGGTTCGCGCCTGCTTACTTCCTTGGTTCATGTTGTAATTGATTTCAGTTAAGTATTTCAGTGGTTATTAAATGTGTATAATTGTGTTTCTAATTACAGAACAAATAGCATAAAATTTGTTTAATTTTTTAGAGGTTATATTATGCCAGTGTCTATGTAATGGAAAATAATAGTACAAGTATCATTTTTTTGCAGCGCTTTGCGCTGCACGGGGTTAGTCTAGTTATATATTAATATATTAATGTTTTTGTGCAATTTATGAATATTGTAGCCACCCTTTTGCATAATAACATCAGGAAATTTTTTTGCTATAAACATTTGGGGGCTTTTAACAAATTGTAAGATATATGAGTGCTATACCAAAATAAATACAGTACACCTCGGATTATCCGGATTCATGTGGCGGAACACCTATCCGGATAGCAAAAAATCCGGATAATCCGAGGTCATTACAATATAGCTTAAATAGCGATCGCGAACCTTAGCCCCTGCTAAATTGATGCTGCAAACGTCTTATCAGGCCTGTACAACATGTTAGTCTTTCAAATTTTAAGAGGGTTTAATTTTTAATCAAATTTAAGAACTAAATTTCGTTATTGATCATACGAATATAATGTTAACTTTTACCGTGCCTACGGTTTAGGTTTGGAATAAAACTCCAGATTAAAATATTTAATTTAATAAGTTTAAATAATCATAACTCCAAATAACTCAAGCTAGAAATAATTATGACGAAACTTAATGTGACTCAAAACTTACTATAGTAACTTTTCTTAAGAAATAACGTAACGCGTCAAATTACAGCAAGAAACAAACTCGCAAAATTGCCGTAGGCTACGCTTTTGTTGATTACTGCTAGCGCCCGAAGTACCAATCCAGAAAACTACGTTCACGAAAATGCTGTAATGTACTGTTGATTTCTTCAATTATTGTGATTCCAAATGCGTACATTAATGTTTTACATTTGTATTTCACTTTTAGAAGGCGCATTTCACCAGCAAACTCGCTAAAATTATGATTTTGCCGTGATTTTAATTTTTCAATTTCTCGGATGGACCGGCCCGGATAATCCGGGATCCGGATAATGTGAGGTCCGGATAATCCGAGGTTTACTGTAATAAAGTATAAATCTTTTTTATATCATACAAAAATTATAGCCTCTAGAGAAACAAATTTTGAACAGCTTATGTCAACTTTATTTTTATTTGTTTATGTTTAGGGGTGTAACAGGTTTATAGCGCGCTATGCAGAACCGGATTTTTTAACATAAAAATACAGTAAGGATTGTTTTCTTTCTAAATTTTGCCCCGTCAGGCAGTTATCTGTCTGTATGTTTTTCTCATATAATTTAACATTGCTTTTGAGCTATTACAGGCATCTACTTCAAACTTTACACACATAAATAAGATTTTTTTGATTTGTGAGCGATTTTAGCACAGAGTAACAAGTTCTAACTCGACCCAAAAAATGAATAATAAACATTTTCTGAAATTATTACAGAAATCTTTAGCCAACTATAGCATTTTTTTTATTACAGTTCAATTGGCGATTGGCGATCTATTGCAATATAAATAATTAATGCGAAACACTTGTCCACTTAATATTACGATGAGGAATTTTTCAATATGTTTATATTTTCATAAGGTAACTTCTAACAAATTTTAAAATGTTTTGCATATTACAAAGGTCATAAATGTGAAATATTAAGCATGTAAATATTATAAATATAAAAAAGGTCCCCATTTTTAGCTGTTGGACAAGGTAGAAACTTGGTAATTTATTCCAAAATTTACACCATTATAGTCATTGATTAAGTATGTTTTAAGTAACTAATTCAATTAGGTTCAACCGATATGTTGAATTATATGAGAAAAATACATTTGGATAGCCGCCTTTCCCAAAACAATCTTCTATTGTATTTTCTTTGTAGGATCCGGATACCATGAAATTATGAAATTTTCAACGAAATAATCTGAAGTAATTTAATAAATGAAGGTGCGTATTAAATTTAGAAAATTCTGATGAGATCTACGCACTAAAATAATATGTTAAATACTAATTCGTTAAACATTTCATTACATCTTTTATAATGTGCTCTTGCCCCCCTTATAGTTTTATTAGCGAATTTCCTTTTTAAACGTATCTCGTATAGTGGCTACGTAATAACCACATGTCGTTTGTTACATAAGAGGACAACATCAATCAGCTGCTACATTGTTGTATAATATAAATATTTTGAAGTTGGCTTAAAGAGGACCTAATCTGAATCTGAACACAATGTTCAGCCGCAGTCACCGGTGGGTAATCTACTAACCTATTATAAGTGAACGGTACTGGTGGACGCAACACCTACCGACCATTGTTGTGCATCCACCGATGTTGTGTTTACGGTGGATTCGGTAAGTAACCGGACATTGTTGATTGTCAAGATGCGGTGGATTTGCCTATTAGTGACTATGGTAACCGGTTAGCCACTGGTGACTGCGTCTGAACGCACCCATTGTCGGACGATTCTACAGAAAAAATAGAAGTTCAATGTTACTAGATGCTTCTTGTCAGGTAGTTTTTTAAAACCAAATCAAGAAGATTTTTATCGTCACGTTATAAATCTTGTAAATTAATTCTTTTTAGGATATTATGCATTAAAATTCAAAGTAACTAATGGTAATAGCCATAAACTAGATACTCAGTAATTAATTTAGAAGTTTGATTAGACTTTACTATATGTCCTAAATTTAAAATAGATACCTACAGAGGTTATAAATAAATATGTGAAAGGTATATAGAAACCAACCGAAAAAAGCTATGAAGTTTGAAAACAATTATTAAAAAGAAAATTATGTTTTAAGATGCTGGGATAAAGCCTCGGAATTAGCCATGAGCGTGTTTTGCTTTTTTGTGTGTGTAACGCCATAATGCCAGTGTTTTTCTTAATGTTTTGATTGGGAATGCTCCAAATCCAGCCTATTTCACTACCTAATAGCCATTTTTTAAAAGGTATAATTTAAAATATAGCCTAAAGAGAAATAACAAATGGATCCAGTTTCAAAACACCCTGTGCAAAAAATTGCGGCGGACGGCGCGGCGCAGCATCGCAATTTCGCGTGGTCACCCATCCAAGTTTTGGCCATGCCCGACGTTGCTTGATATTTTTCTACTGTCCAGACTTCTGTCCAAAAATCAAACATGTTTGATTTTACTGTCCAGTATTTTTACTGACCGCTCGCAATGTTAATAGATAGGAGGAGACAGTATAAATTAGTTCAGCGGACAGAAGAAATTTATGGAGCGTTAGTATCGCTCCGATTATTTTATCATTGATTTAAATGGAAGAGGAGCAATGTGAACAGGTCTCTACTGTCCGGTCTTCTGACCGTTTTACTGTCCCCGTCTATAAGGGCCTTAAGTAATTAAGTTTGACTGAATTGAATCCAAAGGCTCATTGTAAAAATAATGTTAACCTCCTCACTTCTTGACTTGTGGCACACTGAAATTCTCTATGGAACCTCGGTTGTATTTCATGAATTTGCGCTGATCTGGCTTGCATTTAACATCAATTGCATTTGCAGCAAAGTTTTTTTCTGGTTTATAGTGCCTTTACATAAACATATGACCTTGTGATTTATTGCCTAATCATTGCAAATATTAAATGCTAATTTTTATCGCACTCATTCATTCGCCAATAGGAAAATCCAAAACAAAAAACAACTTTTTTTCTTACCCATAAGGTTAACATGGTAAATGATTATGCAGGATTGCTGCCACAGAAAAGTAAAAAAGAGGATCATCCAGTTTGTCTTAACCAGATAAATTTTATATACAATTTTATCAAGATATCTTCAGAAATAAGTAAGGTACACAATTTTAGCAAATTTTCCCTATAGGGAAGAAGCTGTTACCGTAGTACTCATGATAAGACCTAAGCCCAAGACCATGATAACTTTTCATTTTGGGGCCCCCAGAAGCAAAAAACACTATTCGTTCATTTTCATATGTGTGTATATATATATGAGTGTGTGTCTTTAAGCACGATAACTCGCGTAAAAATTGTCCGATCTTAATGAAATTTGGCATGGATATGTAAAGTAGTAATTATTGGGACGAGTTCGTAAACCAGCCCAATCGGACTACCGGAAGGGGGGGTTAAGGGGGGCAAACCCCTCCAAAAATGGTTTTTTTAGTTTTTTACATAGAAAACTAAAATTTTTCAATTTTTGTTGGCACCATTGAATTCAGCCCAAAAAAAAACAATTTAGTATTTTGAATCATAGCTCTATGTCCTTTAGTTACTGAGATATTGAAAGTGGTAAACACAGTACGTTGTCCCAATGTTAACCATTTGGGAAATAAGTAAAATTCTATATCTCTCTTATTTCTCAACATATCTTGATAAAACTTGGTAAATGGCTTCTTCTAGTTCAGATCTACTAAATATTGAATTAAAACCACCCAGTTTTAATATACCCTTAGCAGCAAACCTGCATACTCATTCCCCATGTCATTCTTTTGGAGCTTACAAAAACATGTCAAATCTCGCTATGTTGGATTGAAATATGTTGTTTTGCACTTGAAATTCGCTGAGTATGCAGGTCTGCTGCAACGGGAGTATTATTTATTTCCCTTACGGTTAAAAGGAGACAACTTGTTTATCACAACTTACATTGTACACAGAGCAATGAAAGTACCAAATTAGGCAATTTGTTTTTTAGCTGAATTCAACATTGTAAACTAAAATTAGATCATTTTAATTTTTCTACGTAAATAAAAAATAATTATGGTCCCAGCCCTAAGTCTTGTCATGAGACTTTTGGAAATTGCATATCTCTTTTAGGGAAATTCACTTTAAAACAAATAAAAATTAAATTTTATTAAGATGCATGGTTCCAAAACAATTTTAATGGCAAATGTACCGTTCACATACATCATTATGAGCAATTGTTATTGGTAGTTTGCAGGCTCCTTTCGCTCTGAGAACAATGATGTCGGATGACTTGCTGCACATCGTGGGCAAGTACAAGTTCGCGTTGGCCATTGAGAACGGAGTGTGTGAGGACTACATCACCGAGAAGCTGTGGCGGCCGCTCATCGCAGGCACTGTCCCCATCTACATTGGGGCACCCACTGTCAATGTGAGCAATGTCATGGTCCACTTTCCAAGCTTTCAGGGTAAAAAATCATGATCATGGATCTAAGGCATATCTTTAAGTGAAGACACGTATATCGCATTCTGTTGAAAAAGTAGGAAAACTTAATCTGAGCCTCAGAGCCTCCCTTTACTATAGGTGATTGGAACTACATTATAAGGGTCTTAAAAGGTCAGTAAAGTGAATATTGACTGAGTTTGTAGGCTTGCCATAAAATTATTTCAATTGTTTTCTATCAGGTATTTTACTGTTCCATTACATGTTCATGCCTGTAAATTGCCAAAAAATGTGAGTTTATAGTTTTGATTTTCCTAAATTTCCCAGGGGAGAACCCCCAGACGCCCCTAAGGTTTACCTATGTCTCTGCTTTGAGCACTTAATATTCAATGTAGTTTACTTAGTTTAAATCTGATGTAGCCTACTTAGTATAGGTCTGGTGTAGCCTACTTAGTAGCAACGCTTTTTTGGAATGTCCTGATTATTAGTATCACGAGTAATGTGAATATCATTTCTGCATAACATACTGCAAGAAAAATAGCCCTAACACAAAAGTTTAAGTCCAGATTTCAAATTTAATCGAGATGAAATCATGCGTAAATAAATATTCCCATTAAAAATAGGTCCATTTTAAAAACATCTACTGATATCATTGGTTGTCATTTCATTAGGATACATGGGCAATATATGGATTTTTTAAAAGTATCAGTGTCTGATTTCACAATAAATTTAGCTTGGTCGGTAACCGGTAACATTGCTAATTGAAATTTGAGCGGACCTGGTTAAAATATTCCTGTCAACTACTGCATTTTGTATGAGTTTTTAAAGTCAAATGATTTATGATTCAAGAACAAGTAAGCTTATTTAGCGTAAATAATTAGCGTGAACTTCACCAGTAGAGCAGCCAGAATGTTTTCGGGGCGGGGGGGGGGGGGGGGGGGTTATTGTTGATTTGCGTCCACATTTCACCTTTTTTGACAATATATTCAACACATTTTAGGGTTTCGGTGAAGTAAAGGGATATATTCCGCTATCTCTCCCCCCCAAATTAAACTGACTGAACCATCACAGCCAACACACAACAGCCATCAAACACTTCAAAATTCGCTTAACTTAGCATTAAAAGCTCAAGCATTTATTAGGCGAGATAGTCCTTTAATTTTTATTGTTTTCATTCAATTATAACGGACGCAAATGTAATTGAGTATGCGCGACTTGCTATATTTTTTGAAAACAATTGAATGCCTTTCACATAAATATTTTAAACCTAGCAAAAAAATGTATTGAAAGTCATCCGACTGTATGTTAAGATACACATAAATATCTTAAGACTAGCGAAAAAATGTATTGAAAGTCCGAGTGTACGTTAAGATACAAAAATAACATTTTTATTTTGCCATACTCTTATTGTATTTTTGCCGTCGGCCTAATTTTAGTAATCGAATACAGTATTAAATTGCATTAAAAAGGATTTTTTAAATTTGTATTTTATGTATTATTTAATAAAAATGGCCAAAATTAGCATTGATATTACAGGAACGTCTTAAGAAACAATAATAAATAGTTTTTTTAAGGAAAACTTCCTATTTTTCCAAAAATAACGTAATTGGAGTGGTGGTATTTTCATAACCAATGATACACGTCGCGCATTATATCTTGAACCATGGCCTAGTCCACTGGTAGAGCTGTCAGATTATTGTTTATTTTCCATGAATTTGGACAAAAAACAATATAAAAACATTAAGTACTCATAAAATCCTTATATATAATATATATATTACTAATTCTGTAAGCGATTTTCTAAATCAAAATTGTGAGAGTTTGACAGCTCGCAGGATGATGGGAGATGGCTCAAATGAAAGGTCTCGGTCCCAGGGGGTCTGGAAAAATATCAGATTATGTCCAAATCTACCAGAAAATGAGAAATAACGAAAAATATCTTCCATTTAAAATGCATTGGGATTGAAAAAGTCTGCTTTGTTTACATTAAACATGTAGTGCTAATGCTTGATTCAAAGCAATATGGTAGATGTTGACATGTGGGATTTTTTTTCAAAATGCAGCTAACTATGCACGTTCAATGTACTATAACAAAAAATATTTTAAATTTAAGATTTTTTGATTTTATAATAATTAAGGGTTTGAGTTTTTTTATACTTTAAAATTATAATAAGTTATATACGTTTTTTTAGTTTATGTTATAACGATGCAGATTTAATACCAAATGATCTATCTATATATAATTAAGTAAGGGAAATTTTTGCGCCGAAATTGTGGGCGTTTGGAAGGTCGCAGGATGATGGGAGGGGGCTGAAATTGAAGGTCTCCATCCCAGGGACTCGGGGAAAATACTGAAATTGCTTTAAGCTTACAATAAATGAGAAATATATATATATATATATTAGAGTAATTGTGGATGATTAGGGCTACTAATATAGTGATAAGATTAGTTTTCATAACAAGTACCCTTTTTTTATTATTAAATAATAATTATTATTTATTATTATCTATATAATTAATACGCCAACACGAAATTTGCCTTATGAACTCCTCCGTCATTTCTTAACCGATTTTGATCATTGACGGCTCATTGGAAAGAGCGTGTCGCGTAGATTTGCAAACTGGCCTTACATTTTTGAAAAAGTCCCTTGGGCTCTGCCCCATTGGCTTTTAAAGTTCCCATGTTATCCTTATACATAAGAACATAATTGTTTACATTTTGATCAGCTGGATAATTAAATTGCTGTTATTTTTTAATTTGTGTAAACATAACCCTCAAGACGGATCGTGTTAGCATGATTGTGTTTTAAATTTGTCGCCATTTGAATTATCGCTCTGCTAGAGTAACGCACGATTCCGTGCGCTCGGATCCACTAGTTAATTATTATTATTAAAAATAAAATAATTTTTTAATAAAAAAGGGTACTTGTTATGAAAACTAATCTTATCAATATATATATATGAATATATATATTGATTTCTATTCACATGTTAAATCTTATGGATTAATATGAAACTTTAAGGGCGTCTAGGGCTCTTCCCTTTAGTCATACCTTTTTAAATTTTATTTCCCGCAAAACTTCACGCCAAGCTCTTTCCAAATACACCTAAATCATTAAAATCGGCCCAGAACTTTAGGAGGAATAATGATCACAAAAAACCCCTAGGTTATTAAATAAGTATAGATTAGGAAGAAAGTTTTTCAATCTTCAATGAAAAAAGGGAATAAAAAGTGTAAAATAGATATTAGGAAGAAATTTTTTGTTACCTGCAAGGAAGAAAGTTTTTGTTACCTGCAAAAATGACCACTGTCATTTTTTTTACTTACATGCTTAGTCTCACCAACTTAATAAAGACCACCGTCCCACAAGTCATGCATGCATTTACGTACAGAACATACACAATAGACTCGCATGCATAGAATGGACTATTACATCAGTGGTGGTCCTTTCACAGTAAATAAAATAATCCTTTTCCAATAATAAAATCAAAGTCACGCCATGACCGGGGGGGGGGGGGGGGGGGTAACTTTCATTTAAGGAATTGAGCTCAAGGAAGAGAGTAAATTACAATTACAGATTTCTGGCGATTGAGAATCAAGCTTGCGATTAATGAGAATCTATCCTAATTGCCTATGAGGGACCGTGCACTGCTCACCAACAGCAAAATTTTCAGTTTGGGGACCGAGCTTGGCGAATGGAAGGTAGGCATAAAGGATTTCTGTAATTGGGGGCCAAGCTTAATGCATGCGAATAACGATTCCATTGCGTTGTACGAGGACTGCTAACAAAAGGCGCCCCTTGCATTTTTGGGGACCGAGCTTTAAAAAAATGAAGGTCAGACTCGATGTTGCCATCAAGAACCACTCAGGCTTGAAATAAATGTTTTGGAGGTTTAATAATATACTTTAATTGAAAATTATGCAAATTAATGAAATTACTAGAAATTGCCAAAAATAATACTATATTTAATCACCTGCTTAGGCACTCCTAGTGAACCAATTTTAATATTTTAAGATTTACTTGAAAGATATAATTTCCCTTTATATTTGGTCCAAATTTCATGTATCTGCGGATCGTACTTTGCGGTACACATTTTTCGTAGGAATAACAAAATTTAAAATAACTTTTTTCAATGTAGAATTTCATAACAACACTTTTGGTGCCATTTATTTTTCTCTAAAATGAATAGTTTTGGAGATATCTTTGAAAAACAGACGAGAAACATGGATTTTTTTGTTTAATTTTGAATAGTTTCCTCTATAAAAAATTTTGCACCGGTTTATATTTGTAAGCATAGTGAAATTTTCTTTTTTAATGATATTCTGAAGCCATTAGCACAAAAATTTTGAAGACTACGATTTACCCAAGCATGTGCTTTTTTTAGTAGATACCGCCTGGTCTATTAAGTCATTTCACAATTTTTGACTAAACTTGTGTAATTCAAATTTTTTGATGATTTGAATTTTTTCATGGTCCCTTGAGGGTCAAATTATTCAAGTTTCACTGTAATTTTCTTAATCATTTTCAAAATATTATTGGTCATTCATAAAGCACGAATAAGTTCTTGAGTAAAAATGATATAATTTTCAGGTTTATAATCTTTTAACTCTATTTCATTGATGTAACTGGTTCAACAGTGATTAATACTGAAATTAATAACTAAAAAATCTATCAAATTGTAAGAAATAATGGGAATCTTCTTTTTTGATTGTTTACCTCTGATATTATTGAAGGTGCTTGCATCTTCTCTAGCTTAAAAGTCATAAATCATAATACAGTTTTTTCCTTTGCAGGATTGGCTACCAAATAACCGTTCAGCCATTCTAGGCCTGGACTTTGAGTCCCCAAAGCACTTGGCTGAGTACTTACACTACCTGGACAGTCATGACAAAGAATACGACAGTTACCGCAGTCACAAGCTCAAATCTTCTGTGACCAACCCTCGGCTAATTCAGTTGGTGAACAAGCGTAATTATAATTATGTGATCGAACCTGTTATGGGAGTAAAATTTGAGTGTTTCCTTTGTGAAAAAGCACACAGTAAAAGGACTGGTGAAATTTCCATTGCAACAGCACAACATTACTCATGTGAAATGCCAAAATCTATACTTACTAGGCAGCCTAATGTTACTAATTTTTGGTTAGATTAATGGTTCACTGGACGATGTGAAGCTCAGGTAGTCCGTAAATTTGTAGATTCTGGTGTAGCCAATTATACCATAGAGGAATTCAATAATGCAGTCAAAGAATTAACCAAGGAACACAAGTGTTCTTATTCTGAAGAAAATGAAAGGGCATCAAATCTTGAGTGAACGAGAGAGACTAGTGTGTAATAGTTTGTTATTCTAAATATCAGTGATTCTGTAAATCATAGAGCTCAAAGGTAGATGGTTTAATGCACTGGTTCCAAAGCAACATGTGCCTTGAAACCTGGGTTTGCTTTGTTTCAATAATCATGATTAACAATGGTTTTTAAAATATTAAAAGTTAATGTATTAAATGCTTTAAGACTGTGATATGTGAATGTTAGTACATGTAAAAAAGTCAAAGCCATAGTCTGTTCCATAGTAAATTTTTACTACCATTGTTAAGTTACCTGCAGTTTTTTTATGCCAATAATTTTTTTTTTAATTTAACGTTATTTTCCAAAGATTTATTAGTATTTTATTGAAGTCTACCAGGACCTGTGGCTTCGCCCACGATAAAAATACAACATACGGT
Source organism: Flexamia atlantica (assembly GCA_035578135.1). Classification (NCBI taxonomy): domain Eukaryota; kingdom Metazoa; phylum Arthropoda; class Insecta; order Hemiptera; family Cicadellidae; genus Flexamia; species Flexamia atlantica. Next base: position 79,271,963 of record JAQJVK010000001.1, on the reverse strand, counting down.
ATCACTCTTCAAAAATATAGTTTTGTTTTTTTCATACATTCTTCTTGTTGTAAAAACAAATTTCTTTATACATGTTAAATGTTCTTTCATGAAACAGAAAATTGTTTTTAAAAATTCGCTTAGTACTCAGGTCTGCTGCAACGAGAGTATCCTATCCCTGTCTAAAGGGCCTGCCTTTACTAAAAATACGACCATATCTAGCCCCCCACTGACAAAGGCCCCAAGGGTGTCGCTGCCCTCGGTAGGCTCATGCCCAGTATTGGCGTCCTCCCTCTTGCAAGTGCTGATTGTGTCGGCTGCCCAGTTGGTCTTGCTATGAAGTGGAGAGGATTGCACTCACACACTTGAGAAGGAGATTACCTAGACTTGCTTACCCTAAGTCAAACACCGAGAAGCATTTATGGTCATTTCTGCTTACCGCACGACCTGAGCTTGCCCTGATGATGATCATGGAGCACCATTGGCTTTTACTGCGGGGCGTTGAAACTGCTCGTATCTATAGTACAGAGTGGCCCTTTGGAAGGACTAATATTATTTATCCCCATCCTAGCAGACATGCGCACTCAGCGAATTCTAAGAACGTTTTTCTGCTTCATGAAGGTATATGTGTGGGTAAAACCATAGAACATGCCTAGAAATTATATTCATTGTCAAAATATAATTTTCTTAAGTTTTTAGGGTCTACCTTTCATAAATAACAATTACAAATGCCGTCCCAGCAATTTTTGAAAATGCTGACTAAATCTGTTAGGGTCTTTATTGAACAAAAAAGTGGAAAAGCCGTCCCGACAATTTTTGTAAATGCTGGAGATAAAATAAATAGTTTACAGTTGCACACTCCACCTCTTTCAACAACAGCTATTATAAAGAAGACAGGCCAGGTCCTTTAATTATTTCTAGTCAGTGATTTATTTTATGTTACATTAAAACATAAAGTAAAATGTTTAATTGTACTGCAGCATTTTATATAGTGTATTTCATTTAAAATATATGCAAAAGTATAATTCATTAACCATCTGGCACCGAGAAACAAATCTTCATATAAACAAATGTAATTAAATAGCAGAACAAAACATACCATTAATTTACATCACCTGCTTTAAATTTTACTTTCATATGTTTTGTTAGTAAACAAATCTAACTAAAATGCTTTCAAAATCCCTGACATGGGTACCTTTAAGACGGTCACGGGGCTGAGCCCTGAATGTTAGTATCACGGAATTGATGGTGTATAAACCTACTCCATGAAATTCTCCATGTATGTACCAAGTTTCGTGGCCATCGGTCCAGCCGTGTCTGAGTTTACCCGTGCCAACTATATAAATATATATATATATATATATATATACAAATATATATACCAACATCCTCTTTTATACTTATAGATTTAGTGACATATTGATCTTAGCTTTCCTTTTAAAGAAAATATTTTTGATTTATAACCACAGTAAGATTTAAGTTCTTTGCTTTTAATAATTGCTATAAAAAAAAACGATATTGGAAGTTGTAAGATATAAATATGATAAAGTACAAGAAAATTTTTTTCGCCACACTCTGACGTAATCTCCTGTTTTACAGATGTCATTTGGTGGCCGAAACCAGGCTTTTTCCGCCAGAAGGGCGAAAACTTTAATTTATCCGCCAGAAGGCCAGCTGATAATTTATTTACTTGAAACAACCTGAGAACATCTCATAATTATGGTGCATTCAATAGGTTCCAAAGACAGGATAGTTGCAATCATGTGATTTTCATAGCTGTGTTTGCTTAAACTATTCTATTACAAGGAAGTTGTATCATAGTTCATAACCTCAAAGTTTTGTTTTCAAGTGTGTCAAATAAATAATTAGATTTTTAATGTTTCCTAGAGAGAATTTCAATGTGTAGTGCGGCGAAAAATAGCGTTTGCACCTCGGACGAAAGGGAATGCAGCTCTCGATCGTTTCAAATTCTCGACTTTGTCTTGAATTTGAAACACGATCTCAAGCCTGCAAAACCTCATTTTCAGCCCTTGTTGCAAAATATACTATTGAACTGGTAAATAAACCAGTACAGAATCTTTGGAATAGTACAGTGGGAAGTACAATTACTCTATAACGGAGTGTCTCCTCCCACCCCAACACCCCAAAATTGAAGACTGATCTCAGCCTTTTTCAAGAATTTTTACAGCATCTTCAAGACTTTCTCGCATTATAATAGTAAAAATATAATTCTGAAAATTTTATTAAAAAATTCATCCTAACTTACAAACCTCTATAGTTTTTTGTGTGATTTATTGTAAAATGTGTCTCACTCCTTAGCAATATTTCCGTGATGCTCTAAAAGGTTGATAGTTCGACAGCCCAAGGTTCCGAAAATTACTCTTTGCCGATCACTGCAAGGTAAATTTACCGTGCAGTACGCAATAAATTTACCGTGCATTAGGAAACGGAAATGATAGAAGTAAACAATCCAAACAATCAGCTGATTGCATTTATCCAACGTTTATTGCATGTTTATTGGTTACTTCAGAGGAATGTAGTGACAGCACTGGTGGCAGTAGCAAATGTTTGTTTATTATAGGCTAGGTTTGAAGAATTGAGAAACGTAATAGTTTATGCAAGGAATAAGTTATGATTAAAAATATGTTTTTTTAGTAGTATGATTTGAAGTATTGTACGTCACATGCATAATAAAACGGTACTTACCGGGCTAGTAACGTAATATACTACTACCATTTTCTCATCATAAAATGTTTTTGCATTTTCTGAGAAACAATTCTCTGTTTTTACCGGATTAAAAATTGTTATAATCTATTATTATCGAGTTGTTAGGAGGCTTAACACAATTTTTTGTGTTATTTCACCATTAACTGATATATAAAATCTGCTTCAAGTTTGACATTAATCTTCAGAGAAGTTACTATTGTTTTGCATGGAGTAAGAAACTCTTGCGATGAAGTTTACCAGTTAGATATTTTTGTTTGTTGGTGCTTGTCATATTTCTAAAAATCTTTTTTTCAAATAGTTTGGCAGCTTCCTTTTAACACTGCTTTTGCCATGCCCACGTTGACTACTGATCTGGGTATGGATGTGCAAAGCAAGGAGTGAGCCAGTACAGCACAAGAATTAACAGTCCTGTTAACACATTCACTGCCGCAGCAAAATACAGTGGAACCTGGATAATTCGAACTTGTATAGTTCGAAATCTTCTTTAATTCGAATATTTTTCTTGGTCCCTGGCATTTTGTATCTAAACAGTGCTAAAAAATCGTGGATAATTCGAATTTTATTTTGGATAATTCGAATTTTTTGATTGCCAAATTAAGGTACATCAATTTCATTCCACGACTGGAAATAGTTACAAATTCATTGAAAAACACGTTTTACTACGACGTTCAATAAAAAATTAACGCCAGACCTATGGCGTGTCAGGTTATGGTCAGATGACTCATCCCTTCCACCTCCCAGGCTTCCCACCCTGCCCCAACATCGCTTCTAACTCGACACCAATAATAATGTAAACTAAAGCAGTACAGAACGCTGACTGGGTTCGGAAAAGGGTTGCGCTCGCCGTGTCGCCGTGTTAGCACCACTAGTCTTTTCGTGCTTGATTCTGTGTAGAACGGCTCCCGGCAGACGAGCCATGCGCCAGACCTGATGCGCAGTTTTCTATGTCGACACAAAGGCTACTCAACATTGCGACCCTTCCCTCCCCCCACCAGCCAAACTAACTTCCGAATTCCAGTGCAGCATTCCGTCGTTTTCGATCGTCCTTCAAACAAAGTGTTTTTTCTCTGTGCAGTGTCTTGTTTTTAAGTGTTTAAAAGTTATTTCGTAACATTAAATAAGAGTAGTGACCATGTCGACAAAATCACGGACCTATAAAACACTCACTTTAGCGGAAAGACAATGAGCGTGCAATTGTCAATGTTACACGAGGTTAAGTTGGCAGCCTGCATCAAGTTAAGAAGTAGCAGAACGTACTGTATTTTTTCTAGTAGAAATGTTTCTTTGTATTTATCGTACGTCGCGTCGTACGTAGTTTATACTTTAGCGTAGTTATTTCTGTTTTATGATTACTGTTTTTGAACCCTTATAATTAGCGTTTTTTGATGAATTTATTCTTTTAGTGAGTCAATTTGATAAAGAGGTTAAATTCACAATGAGAAGTTTTAATGTTTTGGCCTCATTCTTTAGAACTTCTTTAATTCGAATTTATGGATAATTCGAAGTTTTTAGCTGGTCCCTTGAGGTTCGAATTATCCAGGTTCCACTGTACCTATATGTACCCCGTGTGCTGTGGTACACATAGGTACATACACCACATATATACATATAGGTATATACAACAAAGTACACCACTGAAAAGTAGGTATTCCGAACCACATGCGGGCAGCGAATCAACGTTCCTGAGCTAAGTACTGGGGCATAGTAAATTGAATCCTTGTGAATGGTGCAACCACACTCCGGTATGTTGCCCGCACTCAGGTCACGACGCTGACCACATACTGGTATGTGGTACGCAGCGAATGTGTTAAAGATACTGGCAACATTAGGAATCAAAACCATAACATCGCAGCGAGAGCTCGAGGTCCCGCTCGCCACCTGAGTGCCACTCTTAACAATTTGGATGCACCTATGACGACTTGAATACCCTCTTACCACCAAAAAAAAAAAAAAAATTAAGTGTTACTTGGCTCTAAATACATTTTTAAGTAGGCCTAATGAAAAAAATAAATAGTTATTTGTGCATCTTAATTTTGGGACTAAAGTGCAACTTTTCTCTCTGAGGGAAACTGTTGTCGCCGGGATGACATAGCTGAGGATGACAACTTTCCCGAGGGATAAAAAGTACTTTAATCCCTTGATTCACACAAAATGTTTCCTCCACCTACACCAATAATAACTTTACCTCATATTATCCTTTGCTCCAACAAACTGGATTAGAATCACATAGAAATAAATAACATGAGGTAATTTAAGGGGTCCCGCCAGTAAAGTTGTAAACGTCAACTTTTTCAAAATTGAGATTTCTATGCAGTAAGGTTGTAAACGACATCCTGCATCAGTGCGGGTATTTTTTCGTTGATATCATCTCTTGTGTTGGCAGCACTATCACAGGTTTAAAACTAAGCACTGTTGGTCCCGCAGTTGCAGCAACGTTGTAATCGCCAAAAATGGCAACATCACCGCGCACCATTCTGTCGCCGCCTGTAGTAAAAAACGCCCTGTTAAGTTTGAAAGTTGGACCAGAAATGTACGTAACTAGAGAAGAAATGCTGGGGAACCGTACATAAATGAAAAGAAGAAACCAAAAGAAACGTTGTTGCAAGCTCCAAAGCCGGCAAAAACGTTGCAAACGACTGTCATTTACAACGTTATTGCAATTTTAAAATAACTTTTTTATTACGTGGGATGATATTGTAATACTTTATAGTTTGGCTAGTTTCATGATATTATAATTATATATAACAAATAAAACATGTTTACATCATTACATTCCCTATTATGTTTTTTCCATTTCCTGAAAAATTTACTCTATGTCGCTTACAACGTTACTGGCGGGACCCCTTCAATTATGCTACATGTACAACCATTTTATCACACTTTCACAGTATTTTTTATTAATCGCTATTTTTTTGTATAGTCTCCAGTCAGTGAATTAAAAAAACCTCCCAAAATGTGTAGGTTTTTGTTTCCAATCATAATTGTTTCCATCCATGTTATAAATCATTTGGCAGCAACAAACTCTAGATCATGCCTTTATACTCATTGTTGCCAATGTATAAAACTAATTACCTGGTATTAAATACATAGGTTTTGTGTTCTTAAGTTGAAATGCTATGGTTCAGTGATTCCCAACCTTTAGGTGTTCGCGTACCACCTACCAAATTTTCAATATTTTGGCGTACCATCGCAAGGACCCCCTCCCCCCACCACTGAAGGATCCCATCCAACATTGCTCATAGTTACCCTTTGGTGGTTTTGTTTTTGCCAGCTAAATTTATTTTATTTTACTTGTTAATGTACATTTTTAGATCGTATTTTGATTATAAGGACATTTTGACAAATTATATTTTCATCTCAGCTCTACTCAATTTAGTCATAATCAATTTGGTGAAAAAAACCCGCAAGAATTTGAATATGGATTTCGTAATGTGCAAAAATGTCTATGTAAACGGAGAAAATAATCTGTCTGTTATTTGGAACTTTACATATTTGTCATATCGAAAAAATAAGATAAATAAACAATTGAAAATCATTCAAAGTATACCGTATTTTCACCAATGATCTTATTATAAGCTTATTACAAAAAATTAATAAAACAGATCGATATAATTAGACTGTGTGTTCACAGAAAGTACGTTTGGTTAGTAAGTCGCACAACTAAAAACTATAGTTATACCACCGAATTAACACTGTAAAACTGGTAGTATTGTTTTTAATGGAAAGAAAATTTTTTAATGCCAAAATGTTTGTAAAAAGAATAACTCTTTCAATGAAAGATTAAAAGTAGTTGCTAAAGTATGATACGAAATTGGCATGACAAAAACAAGTACTAAAGAAGTTAATCAAGTTAAGACGTTAAGTGCGAATTTACCGTTTGACGGTATAGTGTTCGTTCGCAAACCTAGTATTTCACTTTTTACTACTTCTCCAATCTCTTGTGTACCACCTGAAAGGCCTTCGCGTACCACCAGTGGTACGCGTACCACCGGTTGAGAAACACTGCTATAGTTTGTAAATTATATTTAGAGCACGCAAAGTAAAAGTGAGTTGGCAAATGAAAATCGACATACTTGCAATATTTTCTTACTGTTCGTCTTGGTCATGTCGGATTTCTTTACTTTTTTTTTACTTAATCACTTAATCACTTTAATAAGACAGGTACCTCATGGAGGACGTTACCCTGAATATGAGTGAAGGATGAGTGTGATGATCGTGATGATAGTGGTGCGATCTTGTAGCCTTGTTACTGACTAAGGTTGGCATGTTCCTTAGACAGGATTGTTAATTAATAATCGTCTTTACTAGAAGACGACTTTACCATCTAGTCGCCCTCTAGTCTCTGCAATAAAAGTACTAAAGTACTAGTTTATACTTGATGGGACTAACTTACTTTTTCTCCCACGGGACTAAAAGTGTCTTCTTTTTCTCTCATGGAAGGGTAATCTCATAAGAAATAACATGGGAAGAAATCCGGCAAGGCCAAGATGAACAGTAGGAACAGCAAATTTCCAGACTAAGTTTGAAGTTCAAGACTGCCGTAATTCCAGATTCCAAAATTTTCAATTCAATTCAATTTTCTAAGGTATTTCATGATTACTCTTATCCAGTTTTTCATTGATGAATAGCATATTAGCTCTATAAAAAAAAAGAAGTAAACAGTTATAATAATTTATTGTATAAAACATTTCTAGCTCTGTACAAAACTGCTAAAAACAAGGACTACCAGTCACCTGTATTTCCTCGATATGTTACACTAAGCTGCACAATTGGTAATTTCAGTTCAATAAAATTAACACTAAAATTTACTAACTGACGGGGTCTCAGACGACACTGACGCCTGATTGGTTAACTCGCTTCTATCCCTTTTCATCAGCAAACTGTCGTCGTCATTACCACTGAGTAGGCCCTCGCTGGCTTGACTGAGTCGTTTCCCAACCATTGCGTCATGTAAAGCTTTATTTGTCCGTCCCTTGTTTGGATCTTTGTATCGGTGATGCTCTTTGTGTTCAGTTCGTGTAAGATGACACTCGGGAAAGGCCATCAAGATATCCCACCTGTCAGCCGACAGTGTGCCAGACTCAAACAACCAACGTGTGATTACACTCACGACCACATGGGTAACAATCGCGCACACCATTGCAAACGTCCTGAAGGGAAATCTTTGTGTGTTTGTTTCACTGTCGAAATATGGGTAACTGATCACAGGTTGTAAACCAATGTCTTTCTCACCACCTGAAACAGCAATCACATTGTCAATGGAAAAGTCAAATATTTTGAAAAAGACAGACCTCTAAGATAGATTTATTTTTCTTATAACATCATTTTATTTTGGATATATTCAAATCATGAGAAACTTTTAATAATATATAAATTGATAGGTTATTTTATGGCATACTTTGCTTTGCATGGAATTTCTTCTAACAATTTTTTATAGCTTATCAAAGATTTTTTGAAGAGTTTACATCAAACAACTGAAACTATAATAAAACTATCGTTGTACAGTAGAATTTTGATAGTTTGAAATTTAATTGACTTAATAGACTTAATGGAAATTTCATGGACAGGGAGATAAAGTACGAAACTATAGGGAATATATAGACATTGACACAATAAGCCCGTAATAGACTACGAGCCTAGTGGCCAAGAGGGAATGTAAAAAAGTCCCTTAATACTGACACTTCTCCATAAATAGCACCATCGGTTAACACATATTCAGACCGTGCAACACCCCGTGAATAATTTATTTTACTAGATAACGTGTTATTAAAACAAAACCATATAATAAAAGAATAAGGAACGTGGTATATGATTTTAAAGTTTAATCAAAGGACTAAATTTAGTATCAACCAAGTTATGGCTAAGCTACAGAAAAATTTTAAATTTAAATTTATTCTATTTACTGCAGGAGTTCCTGGTAAACGATGGTTTTTTGGAACGCCTGTTCCGTCTATTTCCTTTGTTCTCTTGTTTCTGAATTATATCTTAATGTCAGCAAAAGATCATGCTCTGCTTATAGCAACAACCATAGAATGTTATCCAAAAAGTTTCTGAATTTAATTCCTGCTCTGAGCTTGAGAGTTTTATATACGATCTCCCTCGAAAATATGGCAAACATCTGTAAATTAGGCAGACTCCCTTTCTTTTTGGCAACAAAGGGGGAATTATGTATTATTTCTACCAGTCATATCATCCTTGAAATGCAAGCCTCCGCAGTGAAAACATTTTAAGTTCTGAGGTTGAAGTTCTGGGGTCTGATGTTGGAAGGAGTACTTCGACCGTTCTACACCCATCAAATGTTACATCGGGAGGGTGTTGCCAGTGGACATTCGTGTTCCCTTTGACCAGTCAATGTTCTTATTGGTGGCATTATAACTGCACCAAATCAAAATAAACGGTATCGGGAAACTGACACATACTTTCTCCCTTCAAGTCATTTAAAACCAGAAAACATATTTAGTGAAATAAAACAAATTGACAACTAATTATCACACAGATATATACCAAATGTTATCAAAATCGCTCAGTAAATAACTGAGATATCGGTTTTTTAATATTTGCCATAAGAAAAACATTAGACAATGTACTGCGTTTACCGCCGAACTAAAATATCACTTATCTCCGCAACCAGTTGACGTAATTTAATGATTCAAAATACTGGATTATTTAGTTTTTCAACTCGAATTTAATGGTTGTAAGTACATTTTCTTTAGTGGTTGCAGAATTTGTGGAATTTGAAAAATATGAATTTTTTAACACTTAAACCCCCATAACTTCTGAACCTGAATTTTTACAGACATGCGGGTGGTGTCATTTTGTTTGTCATTTTAAGCACTAAAAACCATGAAATTGTTATCAAAATCGTTAGAGCCGTTTTTGAGAAATTTGGATTTTTGTAATTTTTTATGGGGTAAATACCCTTAAAATCAAAAATTAAAAAAATTAAAAATACGCCTGGAGATACCACGGCTTTATACCTACATGCCAAATTTAATGAAAATCGGACCACTGGTTTCGTCCCTAGCTTTGTTTACATCCACACACACATACATCCACTCACACAGACAGACACCCCCCCCAAAACCACTATTTTGGATTCACGGTGCACTAAAACGAATATATCCACTAACAACTCAAATTCAAAATTTTTGACGAAAACAATACTTTCTCCATATACTATGTATAGGGAGAAGAAAGTAAAAAATGGCTCAAGTTAATAAAACTACAAAAAACCTTATGCTGAAATGTGTATTGATACATTGCAAACTACATTGTAAAGCTGTAGACTGGTAACTGCACCGAGTAAGCACCAAAACACTTCATTATGTGGTAAACAAGGCCAATATTACGGTACCTAAATTACTTAATAAATAAAAAAAATAGTATACAACTTGTCGCATTCCAGTAGCTAAAACAGCTGTAAAAGATGAAAACCATTCTTTTCGAAAAATTAATTAGTGCTGGAATCTGTGGTTTACCAGTAGAACTATTTAAAAGCATGACCATATGTTCAGTTGTAAATAAAGCTTGGTCAAGTGTGGATAGCGCCACTGTTCTGAAACTTTAGCCCCTTGCTGTTCTTTAGAGACGCCTTTTTTTTATTCTGAGACGTATTGATAAATCTACATAAAAATCTCTTTGATTTGACACCTCAAATGTTAAAATCCGTCCAGCTGTTATTGAGGTTTGACTGTGAAAAGAAAACCGCTTTATTTAACCATACTGAAGTTTTTACCACAGTTTTGGAAAGAAAACGACATATACAAGTTCTATTCACAGGTGGAAATAGTTGGAATGTGTCAGACACATTATTTTTGGGATAACAAAGTACCTTTTTCTGATTCAACCGTCATTCACATCAAGATGCCCAACATAATTGATTTTCTACTAGGCCTACGGTTGACGGTTGAATCAGGGAGGAATAGCTCACATTACGCCAAAAAATAATGTGTTCTACACATTCCAGTCATAAATATCTGTTAATATTTTTACAAGGAAAAACTCTTCACACATAAAACTCGCTAAAATCATGTTTTTACAGTTATTTTAGTATTTTTATTGAACGGATAAACTGATCTGGATAATCAAGGATCAGGATAATGTGAGGGCTGGGTAATTGGAGGTGAGCTGTGTTTGTAAGTAATATGAGTTATTATAAAAATTACAAACCGAGAACTCTGAGAGTTAGTCCAACAACGTAGGAGGCAAGGCAGCCATATGTGGTAACGCCACGACTCCAGTGCACGATAAGAAGTAACTGGGGGAACAGTACCACATACACTAGATCTGAGCACAGGTACCTGGTCACAACAAACATAACTGGTTTATTTGTACTGACTTTTATGTATTGACATTGAGTCATTTAACTGTAAACCAAAGCCCTTGAAAATTGGATAGTTTTTACTCCTATTGTGAGAACAAACCCTGAGGAATTGAGGTAAAATCTGTGTGTTAAATATCTGATTTCTAATCTTAAGCCAATAATAACATTTTGTCGGCAGTGGCGTAACAGAAGGGCCCACAATGCGGGGGGGGCCCGGGAGCTGGAGGGGCCCGCGAACGGGAACTGGTGAGCAGGAAGCTGCAAGCGGAAAATGGCGTTCAGGAACCGGCGAGCTAGTTGGGAAACCGGGAGGCAAGACGAGTTAGGGACGAAAGATTTGAGGTTATTGTAAGAAAAAAACTACAAATTCGTTAAAAGTTACAAAAAAAGTCTCTTTATTCCACTAAATTCACCAAGACCAAAACAAAGCCAAATTTTTTCTTAACCTAGTTATTTTATCCAAAAAGAACAGATGATCTTGAGCATTTGTAATACAATAACAAAAAAAAACAGGTGATGTTAAATAATGAGAGCAAAGATCTCATATATCATTACATGCACACGCCCCCGTGATGTCAACACCAACTCGGGGTACATCCGCGATGTGGTACGGCATGCCATCAACCTCCACGCTGTTCTGGGTAAGCTGCCGTGACACCACGCCGCATCTCCAGGATGTAGTGCAGAGAGCGGCTTTTGGCTTGACAAATACCAATTCACCTGGTGAAAACTCATTGTCCGGTTGATCGTCACGTTTTACTGGCTCACCTTTGCACCTCCACCTGTAGCTGTATAATTGAGAGCTTGGCGACGACTCTTCATATAGGTCTTCTTTGAGTGTTAAATTATACTAATAAACCATTTCTTGCACACTTCCCTTTGTTCTTGCTGCCATTCTTTTTATGGTTCTATGATTTCTTTCGACGACTCCATTCCCACCTGGACGGTTCACACACCTAAAACGACGAATAACTCTCCACTCCTCACAAATTTTCTCAATTTGTTCACATCTGAACATTGCGCTATTGTCCATCAGCAGTTCTTGGGGTGGACCTCTCTCCGAAAATATTTCCAGTAAAATCCTCACTACATGCTCTTTGGTCTCACTCGGTATTCGACGCCATATGCAGAATCGACTCAGTCCGCAATCTATGATTGTAAGGAATTTGCTTGACCCATAATGGATCACATCAACCGCAAGTCTGCGCCAACTCTCAGTACAATGTAAGTGTCCTGACTCCCACTTAATTGGGGAAGGATCGACAGATAGACACTCTTTACAAGATTTCACCACACTTTCGACATCCTGTTTGCTAAACGCAATGTCTGGGAAACATCGCCTGACCGTGTAAATTGTCCGATTTACACCAAAGTGATGTAAACCATGGATTCTTCGGACCAAAGTTAATTTATTACCACCCTCCTCTTCACTTAACATAGCAACACTGGTTATTTCATCTCTTGCCAATCACCTTTTAGCAACTCTCGTTAGGCGATCTGCTTTGTTGAATTGGGACTTAACGAGATCTATTCTTACCCTAAGGTCGCATTCAGATACGAGGTCTTTGAACAAGCCCAATCGTCTTCTAACAAGAGCTTCACCTAACCCATGTGTTTTAATTCGTCGGTCTCCAGTCAATATGGATGTTATCCAAGCATAAACCGTGGCAGAATCAGTGACTAAGTTCAATTCTTTCAAATTCCACTTTAAAGCCAGATTTACTCCTTTCAACAAAGCCTCTAACTCAGCCAGGTTTATGTGCGCCGCATCACCTTCCTTTCTTAGCCAAGACGCATCCTCAACTATCTCACCTTCAATCTCTATACAAACACCTATTGCCAAGCTGCTAGCGTCACACCAGACTGTTCCTTCATCACTAGATGGCACAGCCCATTTCCCAAACAAGGGGTCCTTTTCTTTTATGCCTTCAATTATGTCTCTTAACATTGCTTTAATATTCTCGCCAATAACATCATTCCACTTTAAGTCTGTCAGATGTCTTTTGATGAAGCTACATGCTGGTCTAAGCCAACCAGCAACCGGGAAATGTCCAATTAATTGTTACGCCACATGTTCAGGGGTTCCAAAAAACAGGTGATGTTAAATAATGAGAGCAAAGATCTCATATATCATTACATGCACAGTTATTAATATTTAATTTTATTAATAGTTTATTAACTGTATTTCATTATTAATAATATGTTGTAATTGTTTAATTTTGTTTGGCCCAGGCCCGTGCTGGCCCAGGGGGACGGGGGGACGTGTCCCCCTGCGCCCTCCCCTTAAAGGTATAACCGGCGCCCTCTTGACACCAACAAAAATTTAATTTTTGAATATTTTGTAATAAAAACTCAGAGAATTTAGATTTGTTATTTACAATGTCGCTATATTCAAATATTACTTAGTCATTTTATCAAAGAAACCATATTTCCCATACCCTTGCTGTTAAACAAACTACTTGCTGAGTAAGGTTGGGACACTGATCTGCATCACGCACCACCAGTGTTGTAAAAACCGGGTAGTTATCCGGTTTTCAGGTATTTTTTTGGCTGACCGGCGATTTTGCAGAGGATATTTCTATTAGAATTGTATTGCATTTTTATAAGTTTTGTCAACATATGAAAATTAGTGGTGGGTCGATTAGCAATCACAAGCGTATAATATAGTCTGCTATCAGTACTTATATCCATGATTTGATCAAGTCTTCTTATTGTCATTTCTTGTGGTTTTTATATGGATTTATTTTTGTTTAGGCTAAAGTGAGGGTTAGTGAAAATTTTACCCTGATTGAAATTTGATATTCATAGTTTCGGCCTAACATCGAAATATAATTTTAAAACTATATTGTAGATCTATGTTGAATAGTTTAATTTGCTGCCTTAATTTTGCTTTTGTTATGTCACATTTACTCATAGCGGGTAAAAAAACGAATAACAGCGAAAATGAATATCCTACTTATTTTGTTATTTAAGGGAATTTTACTAGAAACCCTGAGAAATACGAATTTTCCAGAATGCGACCAGGGGTCAGCCCTGCTTTGTTCGGATTTCTGGAGTTGTAGTTTGTTTTTATGACTCTGAATTGCCTAAAAACGTGAGTTTGTAGGTCTTATTTTCTTAAATTTCCCCGGGGGAGAACCCCCACACCCCCCTGTGGTTGGTGCACTCCAAGGAAAATATCTAGGCAGGCCTCTGCCTGGCGCCCTCGTCATACTTGTCCCCCCCCTTCCGATGTACCCAGCACGGGCCTGGTTTGGCCTATTCAATGATAACTAAAAAAGGTAACAAATTTAAGGTTTTAACTTGAGTTATTAATTATTAAGCTATCTTATACTGCTTATAAAATTTTGAAATGTTAAGTTTCCTGGAGGAATGAGCGTTGACTGGGACTTTTAATATTGCCATTTTAGCAGCGCTGTTGGCAACAATATTGACATTAATTATGATACAGGCAATAAAATCTCTAAACAGTGTGATTTGATTAAGCGAAGGGTAAGTTGTCGATAGGGCTATAAAATTTCAATTCCAAAATAATGATAAAAATACAAAAGGCCACTTTGGTTGCGAGTGGAGTGTCGATCACGTCCACGATCGCTGCTGTTCAGGGCTGCCACCGCGGTGGCTGATAACCAAGCCGGGCCCCCAGTCTATACTCATCGTCAACCCCACGACTATAAACATTGTGGGCCCCCTGGGCCTTGTCGACAACACTGGAGGCCTTGGGGGAGGAATGGGGTGTGAGGGTCTCCTCTGGAGAATTTGTTAAATTAGACATGAACTAAAGTTTTCTGTGTTTTAGTACATCAGGGTAGGATAGGGGAATCAGCAAGCTCACCTAGTGGTTAAAGCTGCTGAAGAGCACACAAAAAAACACATAAAACACAAAATCAAAGTGAATTTTCAAAGCCACTGGATCCTTCTTCAAATAATAGGAAGACTCCACCCCTAGATTCATACATTTTTATGAAATGTGGTATTTCAACAGGTTTTATAATTTTATTGTTATTTTAAATCAAAATAATATTAACTAGGTACAGTTTATATGAAATGCTATAAAACAGCTAGGCAAAGACTTTTCAATTTTAATTTTGTTATTTTAGTTTTCATAGATTTCAGAAATTTATTCTCCGAGTGAAAAAAAAAATTATTTTGTTTAATATTTTCTTAGCTTACACATCCTAGAAGCCTCTAAAAGTAGCCATTTCGCTGGAGACCTTTATTATAACCATTGGAGACACTCTTTTTGCTCCAATATATTTTGTTGTGTATTTTTCGAAGTAAAATAATTCTGGAAAAGAATCACATAATTCTCATTTAACAAAGCTTTTAGAGGTTCGACCGCCTCCTAAAAAACATAAAAACTGCTTTGCGCCTTGCTACAAAGTTGCTCTCATGTGCCTGCGATCGGTAATTTGGCCCTCCACGGTAGTTTTTTCACCAATTTTCACGTCTTTCATGATATTACCATTACACTATAATTAATGATATTATTCTGTTCACCTGAGATTGGAAAAACAATCCCATTTCATAATTTTTAAGTTCAAAACAAAAACACAAGTATTATTTTCAAGTTCTGTTTGTTTTTCTAGACAAATCACGCTCAATGGACAGAATTTTAATTTTTTAAATATCAGGAACCAATTCAGTTTCTAGTTTATTTCTGATTCATAAATCTGTTTTTACTATTTTTTTTTGTAAAAATGTTTAAATTTCTGTAAAAAGGGGTTTCTATTACTAATCATTTCTGGATTTGGATTCACAGGGTTAACCTGCAGGATTTAGATTGGTGAGCTCAGGTGATTTAGATCAATGGTATTTTCTAGAGCACGTTTTGTTAGTTGGTTGAACTATACCTTCATCATTCAAACAATTATTTAAGTTTTGATTTTGCGATACATTAATTTAAATAGTTTGTATAAATTAACTTAGTAAAAATTATTGATTAAAGGATAGGGCATTTGCCAGGAATTTTTAAGGAAATTGATAGGAAAGCAGGCTTACCTTTAAATAAGTCCACAGAACACGTTAAGTTCACAAGTTTAGAAATTTTTGTGGCCACTGACCACTTTATCAACCACTAGAGAGAAACTCTAGTGGTTGAGTAGTTTTCTCTAGTGGTTGATAAAGTGGTCAGTGGCCACAAAAATTTCCAAACTTGTGAACTTTATGTGTTCTGTGGACTTATTTAAAGGTAAGCCTGCTTTCCTATCAATTTCCTTAGTAAAAATTACCTATATACAAATTTTCAAATAGTTAGGCTATGTTGAAAAACATTTGTATGTGTCCTAAGCAAGGCCTGATTAACCACTAGGCTGACTAGGCTGTAGCCTAGGGCGCCAGCCATCCAGGGGCGCCACAGGATGGAGAATAAAAATATTGTTTTTATAATATTATTTTTATATTTTTGAATAAATAAAAAAAACTAAAGTCCCGCGCCCCCTTTTGAGTACATGCGGCCTTCTTAGCATGTTTTTCTCAAACCTAAAGGTACATCCTATAGTCTTACTGAGCAATGTTTGCTTGATTGCACAATTTCTCGATTACGGCTCCGAGGATTTCCTTCAAAGTCTATAAATAACTAATTTCTGACTGAAAACCGTGTTCGATGCAGGTTACTGGCCATAAAACTAGTAACTCAATAAAATAATTGTTTTAGTGGAAAAAATGACATTATGAGTGTGAGGGCCTCATCAGTAGCCATGTGCGAAAACAACAAAATAACGAAAATGATAAAAAATAACGTAATCAAATAAAGATACTCCCAGCCTTAGCCCATGTGAGGCCGGGATATGAGTGTCTTTCTTATCATCCACTTGGTTCTGGTAGAATATTATAGTAAGCTGATGAGCTACTAAATATATTAAATAGACTGATATGAGACTGTTACGATGAATCGATATATGAGTCAGAGGTGGCAGAAGTCAAAAGTAGGAAAGAAGAGCAGTGGAGGTGTAAGTTGCGAGAGTGTCAGTTGAATAAGTGTCACAGGCAGCGGTGACTTGTCCTTGAACATGTAACTGATTAGAATAGACTTAGTTATTATTTTTGTGATGATTTTTGTATGCACTGATCATAGTTCAGTTATTTTGTAGGTTAAATGTGGTTTTTAAGCTATTCTGGAGGAATTAAATTCTTAATTTCATTATTATATTCGATACATCTGGCCTTAAGGGCAGAGGAGGGGGGGGTGAAGGGGAGGGGGCGCCAAATCAACTCAAGCCTAGGGGCGCCATACCTCTTAATCAGGCTCGGTCCTAAGTCCTGATTGTATAAAATCATAAGTTTATGATCCGGCTAAAACTAAAAACACCTTATTTTGCACATTGTGCGGCCCCCTCAGTCCACGTCCATGGGATTAGGTCTAGCTAGCCTATTGGTAAATCTGACACTCCGGGGGCGCTCCCAAACCTCTTTGTTTGCTGGGGGGAGGGGGGGCGTGTTATCCATACTTTCCATATTTGTTGCGTAGTTGTATCCCCCACCCCCACCACCACCAGATCATCCTCGTTGAGCCCCCCTTTGGAAAAAGTATGTTGGACATTTGGACACTCATGCAATGATTAAAAAGAAGTAGTTCACTCATCTGCCGATAGATGTCAGGAGAGACAAGTTTTGTGATGCCCCTGACTACTTAGTCAGTATAGCCCTGTGCATCAGAGAAAAGGAACCTTAAGTCCCCAGCCTTGTTATTTTCCATTTAAGCGGCTTGAGGTCTCTTTTCATATGCATGACATAGACCGCTAAATCAACTGTTCTTAAATATATTTTTTTATTCTTATGGCTAGAAAAACCGCATAGTTCTGAACAGAAAAGTTTAAGGAATCATATCCAATCAAAACCTAAAAATTTATATTTTTGACCAGATTTGACTAAAATGCCCGTACTATAAAATTTATTCCAGCAGCTTGAGTTCATATTTCACTTTCTGCATCACATATATCTCATATTTGACATTATTTTCATCCCACAGTTTTCTCAAAGTGGAAGATGTTACAGATAAAAGGTGAGAAGGTTAGAAAGCGGTTTCGCCAAATGCAAAATAATATGTGGACCAACACTTTTTAATTCCATAATTTCAAAGCAATACTGAAACACGAGGCATTAGAAGGTAGAAGACACTTACTTTTACTAAATGCACAGAGAAGAATCAAACAGAGATATCTTCTAATGTTGCGCTCAAATGGTGTCGAGCGCTGGCTAGCTGGTGTGAGGACTTAATTCACCATTAATTCCGCGAAAGAGCAGCACTGTCGCTGCCCTCTCCTAATTTAACTTAACTGTAGGTAGTAACTGGATGTAACTAGTAACTTTACTATAACTGTAACTGGATTTAAATGTAACTGGTACTTGGGCGCAACAGAAGACTCATTTAAAAGTGACCTCTGTTTGATTCTCCTCTGTGCTTAATGTGTGATTAGTGTTAAAATATTTTCCCTTTTTAAAACAGTTTTCGCATGTTACATGTTCAGTCTTACCCACACCTTTCAATGCTGGAAAAATTCAGAGAGAAAATTATTAGAATAGCTAAAAAAAAGTCAAAAATCGTAGAAATCTAAGACAGTAATAAAGTTCAGCTGATAATTTTAGAACTTTGTTCATTTTTTTTGTATATTATTGATTTTTTAAATATTCACAGTATCCTGACACAACCAGCAAATAATGGGAAGCCTCCACTGGTGCAAAACTCAGTTAGGTTAAAACTAATATTTAACAATACTTACCAACCATGTAGCTTCACTTTTAATTTAATGGTAGGCCTATATGTTGCATCAGTGTAAGTTAATCATGGCACTTGGTGAAATTATAGTTATTACATTTAATTATATATCTGTCGTAGCCACATGCTGTAATTGGGCACTTCATTAAGTGTTCAGCGCTAACCGGGCACTTCATGATGTGCCCAGCTTGCCTGGGCACATAGTGTAATTGAATGGTTTCGTTCATAATTACAGTGTATGTGACCAAGAAAACTGGGCTCTTCATGAAGTGCCCAACGCATTTCTATTACACTATGAGTCCTGCTCAGATGCTGGGCACTTGATGTAAACACGTAAAACTGCTGTTTACGTTGCTTTTTTCTGTGATAGTATCCTATGTATTATATTTACTATACCAAATAAGAACAGTTTTAAAGAATTTTGTAAAACATTAAGAATAAGATTGATTAGCACTAAACCAGACATATCTTGCCTGTATGTTTTTTTTTATGATGGAATCTTCAATGTTTTCTGAGTAATTTTGGATATACATCATTATTAATATTAATATTATTATTATTGTAATTGAAACAACAAATGGTTTTAAAATTGTTTATTGTTTAAATAATATTAGTAATATAGATAATAATAATATTAATAATGATGTGTAGCCAAAATAACTCAAAAAACATAAACCAGATACAATTCAGTTCATTTAAATTTTATGCTTTAATTAAATAAAAAAATGAAACATTATACCTAACACATTTCTATGTAATATAACCAGCGATCACATAGTACAAATAGACGGAGTATGCAAATCTTACTAGCATTACAGCAAATTAAGTCTGGGCCACCATATTGTCTAGGTATAGAAACATAAAACGGCGGCGGCATTTAAAACCGCGTAATCTGGCAGTGCTCACGTTTCAAATAACTCGTATTTTATACCATTTAGCAAAGAGACTTAAGGTTGAAATTTTGCGTATGAAGAGTCCTTTAGTTTTAAACGGCAATAGTATCAATCATATTTCAAAAATAATATTTTCTATTTAAAAAAATGAAAAAAGATTCATAAGTTTTTATTCAACTTTAAAACTTGACATGAAAAAAGTAGTCGGCTGCTACTTTTTTTATTTTTTGGTCAGGTAAAATAACAAATTGTGGAATTTTCTGCTAAATGGTTAAATATTTTAATCATATTTGTTTGAAAAAAAGCTGCCATGCTTTGGTTGATAACTTAGTTTTTGTGAGAGTTTACCTGTGTTGCCCCTGCATGAAAGCAAGTCAATTCTAAACTGCTCTTAACAAAGTTATAGTCAACTACAAAAATACAAATGTGGTATCAAATTAAAGGTCTGAATCTCACCATCACTATGGTACCAATTATAAATGGTTTAGAGGCAGTTTATACACCATAAGAACGTTACAATTGCATTCATTGGTGGCAGCTTCTCTCAAAAAATGTTAGGACAAGCTTCTAGGTTATCAGTGTTTACGATGTGTAGACTGCCTGTAAACCATTTACATTTGGTACTATAATATCAGTATAGAACCAAGTATAGTATAAAATTCTGAGATTCATACCTTTAATTTGATAAAATTTTTGTAATTTTTTACGTAGTTTGTTTTTTTATGCATAGGGACTAGAAGCAAATGTAGGCTTCCCGTTACGCCTCGTGTGCTCTGTCTATTTGTACTATGTTGTCGCTGTACATAACCACAAAGAAGGCAGAGACATAACACACATAACAGACATAACACTCTACCTTCTCTGTGACATAACACATAAACATTAACATTATTAACCCATTTTTTTATCTTTTAATTTATTATACAGTTCGCGCATTATATCTCCGGCTATGACCAGTACGCTACTAACCGTGTCATATGATATTTTTAACATATGATATTTGTAAACACAACATTTGAAAAGCAGCGGTGTTTTAGAAAATGTTTTCAGAAAAGCACCCTCTCCCCCCCCCCCCGTACCTTACAATCAGCTGACTCAGTCATAATGCGCGAACTGTAACTTCTTACTTATTCACCCTTAATAAAACTTATAATAAGTCAAAATATAGCAAGGTAAAACAGATTTAAAGAAAGTGCCATATATTTTAAAAAATAATAAAAACAACTTTTTAGTTTCTTTTTTGGTATCAAAATTGTAAACACCTAATTTATATAGAATTTTACTATTTCGTTTGTTATTTTTTCAATGTTATCAGCATTAACGTCAATTTTGGTTAAAGATTTTATTTTAAGTCAGTATGAAAGAATTAACATAATATCATTACATCAAGCCTTTTCATTGTAATGTTTTATTTGTTTATATAACAATAAAAAATGTATATGGACTACCCTGATTACTTAAAAGCTTTTCAGTAATATACTTTAAATCTTTTATTATATCCCTGATTTAAAGTTTACATTATTAAGTCAAATAGTTGGAAATTCATACGAAAAAATTGTCTAAAGGGATAACCTATGAATGTTAAACGTTATTAAAAAATAAAGGGTTGCTACAAAACGTTCGATTTTTAATTGTCATTATTATTACTTTTAATAGCGTATTACCTATCATTTCATGCTGTTGTTCATTTGAAAACTATATTTTTTGAAACTTTATACCAACTATAAGTTTTATGTTTTATTCCTAATTAAAGGGTTTCTATTTTGTTGTGAAAAATAACTCCGAGATTGTTAACTGTTTATTTTAGTCAGAACTTAACTTATAACACACAAATAGTATATTTCATTACAAGGACCTAAAGTGACGCTTTTCGTACAAGGTCAAGTTTTACAACCGAGGCTGTAAGCCGAGGTTGAAAAATTACCGAGTAACGAAAAGCAGCTTTAGGTCCGTGTGATGAACTATATTTTTCGTTATATTGCTCAATACAATACGTAAACTACTTAAGAAAACCAAAATGTTACAGCTTGTTTACCTTTAAAGATGCCTTCACAAGATGCCACCGTCTTGTTCTTGCTATTTGAAGCAATCAGCTGATTGTCTGTTTCATTTGTGTTAGGGTAGACTGACAACAATGAACAACTATCGACGTATCGAACGCATGTAATTATCGGTTTGTGAAATGAGCGAGTTTCACAAATTGAATAAACTGACAACAATGAATCTACGATAGTAACGATAAATGTTTCGATTATTTGTAATCGAATGAATATTGTTCGATTATTACGACGTACTCGGCACTTTTTGACTTTTATAGTCCTAGGACTATGAAGAGTCAGCTGGTATCGAGTACATCAGCTTTTAATTCCTAGGAATAAAAAGAGTGTATTTAGGTCCGGAAAACATGCACTAAAAACATCTGTTTTTGAAGCAGTATAACGAAAAAATCATTATAGAAACATAATGTAGACTATTAATATTTTCAAAAAGCGTTTGTAAATAAAATCAATATTAAAATTTTTAGATTAAGAAAAAAATAAAAGGTTTAATATCAAACAATAACATTGGCTACTTTAACACAGACACAACCAATAATATAAACATTGGGATTTACTTTAACTAAGATTTTAAATACTGCCCAACATGCCGATGTTACAGCATGTGTCCAATGAGCGTTGGGCACTTCATGAAGTGTCCAGTTTCGTTGGGCACATGCTGTAATTTTGATTGAAATAATCGAGTTACACTATGTGCCTAGGCGCGCTGGGCTCTTCATGAAGTGCCCAATTACAGCAAGTGGCTACGACATACCGGGTGTCCCATAATAGCCCCCCCTAACTTTTTCCTAATTTTTTTCAAATATCAATTGCACACCACCCCC
Organism: Flexamia atlantica; assembly: GCA_035578135.1. NCBI lineage: Eukaryota > Metazoa > Arthropoda > Insecta > Hemiptera > Cicadellidae > Flexamia > Flexamia atlantica. The sequence continues at coordinate 79,249,443 of JAQJVK010000001.1, read as the reverse complement.
AAACATTATTGGGTAGTTAATACTTCATTTTGAAGGGGTACCCAATTTTGGCCGCCATCTTGGACCCGCCATTTTGGATCCAAAATATTTTTTTCAATTGTAAAAGTGGTGTAGTGACCCATTATTTCGAACTAGATTTTTTCACTGATTACAATGCCGCAATCCGTTTTTTGATATCTCAATTGGTTCTCAAGATATGGGTACTTTTAATTAATTTATTTTTAACTAATTTAAACATTACAAATTGATAAAATAGGCCCATAACCACAAAATAATGCTAGATAGTGACGAATAACCACTATCAGTAATTGTTGAGCGATTTACACTTAACTTTCACCAATGTAATTTTTTTGGCCGCCATCTTGGATCCGCCATTTTGAAATGAAGTAAGTTATTTCAAATATGAAGTTGGTATCGTGACCCATCATTTCAAACTAGTTTTTTACGCCGAATTTAATGCCGCAACCCGTTTTCAACAATAAGACGTAGTTTTTGAGAAATTCATATTTTTTGATATTTTCATTAGAAAAATGTAAAAATATTTAAAACTAAACACTACAATCAAAAACGGGTTGTGGCTTTAAATTCAGCGTAAAAAACTAGTTCGAAATGATGTGTCACAATACCAACTTCATATTTGAAATAACTTACCTTATTTCAAAATGGCGGATCCAAGATGGCGGCTAAAAAATTTACATTGGTAAAAGTTAAGTGTAAATCGCTCAACAATGACTGATGGTGGTTATTCGTCACTATCTAGCATTATTTTGTGGTTATGGGCCTATTTTATCAATTTGTAATGTTTAAATTGGTTAAAAATAAATTTATTAAAAGTAGTCATATCTTGAGAACCAATTGAGATATTAAAAAACGGATTGCGGCATTGTAATCAGTGAAAAAATCTAGTTTGAAATAATGGGTCACAACACCACTTTTACATTGGAAAGCATTATTTTTGATCCAATATGGCGGATCCAAGATGGCGGCCAAAATTAGGTACCCCCTCAAAATGAAGTATTAACTACCCAATAAAGTTTGGGGATGGTGTGGAATTGATATTTGAAAAAATATAGGAAAAAGTTAGGGTGAGGGACTATTATGGGACACCTGGTATCTATTTTTTAAAGTAAATCTGATTTCTTAGGATTTACAATGAAAATGAACTATCAATGTAAGAGGTATTATAAGCTAACTTACGAAAGATAATAAATGCTGCCAACTGAGATAGCAATAGCAGCAGAGAGGTAGGAGATAATGATGGTGGCAAGTCTCATGATCCACATTACCTCCTTCTCTGAAGCCTGAAAACAAAGTTCATAAATTTTTAATTTTCACCCAAAAAATAAAAAAATATATATTCTGGGTGTCCTATAATAGTCCCCCCTAATCTTTTTCCTATATTTTTTTCAAATAACAATCCACCCCCCCCACACCCCCCCCCCCAACACACCACCCCCAAACATTGTTGGGTAGTTAATACTTCATTTTGAGGGCCAATTTTGGCCGCCATATTGGATCCAAAATAATTTTTTCAAACGTAAAAGTGGTGTTGTGACCCATCACTTCAAGCTAGATTTTTTCACAGATTACAATGCCATAATCCGTTTTTTAATATCTCAATTGGTTCTCAAAATATGAGTACTTTTAATAAGTACTTTTAGATTAATTCATTTTCTACCAATTTATACACTACAAATTGATAAAATAGACCCATAACCAAAAAATAATACTATATAGTGACAAATAACCACCATCAGGCATTGTTGAGTTATTTACACTTAACTTTCACCAATGTAAATGTTTTGGCCGCCATTTCGGATCTGCCATTTTGAAATGAGTTAAGTTATTTCAATTATGAAGATGGTATTGTGACCTATCACTTTAAACTAGCTTTTTATGCCAAATTCAATGCCGCAACCCGTTTTTAATTGTGGTGTTTAGTTTTCAAGATGTTGACATGTTTCTAGTAAAATCTCAAAAAATATGAATTTTTCTAAAACTAAGTTTTACAGCTGAAAACGGGTTGCGGCAATGAATTCAGTGTAAAAAGTTAGTTTGACTCGTCGCAATAGCATTATTTGAAATAACTTACCTCATTTAAAAATGGCAGATCCAAGATGGCAGCCAAAACATTTACACTAGTGAAAGTTAAGTCTATAACTCAACAATGACTGATGGTGGTTATTCGTCACTATCTAGTATTATTTTATGGTTATGGGCCTATTTTATCAATTTGTAATTTTTAAATTGGTTGAAAATAAATAAATAAAAAGTACTCGTATCTTGAGAACCAATTGAGATATTAAAAAACGGATTGTGGCATTGTAATCAATGAAAAGATCTAGCTTGAAATTATGGTTCACAACACCACTTTTACATTTGAAAAATTATTTTGGATCCAATATGGCGGATCCAAGATTGCGGCCAAATTGAGTACCCACCCAAAATGAAGTATTAAATGCCCAACAATTTTTGGGGGTAGAGTGGCATTAATATTTGAAAAAAATATATAGGAAAAAGTTTAGGGGGGACTTTTATGGGACACCCGGTATAATGCTGTGCTATGCAATCAAAAGAGACTATATAGATCAGTGCAGTTATCGTTAAAAAGGGCTAAACCTGTACATAAAAAACAGAAGATTAACCGGCACCAAAGTGTCCGACACATGTCCCCGAATATTTCAAAAAAGTTATTCTGATTTGAGTGTTGGTTTGAATGGGATGGGGATTAATTGAAGGGAAAATGGTAATTCTTAACTTTTTTTGTAAACATCTTGAAAACGTGTGTAAAAATACTAAGCTCTGCAAAAAAGTCTACATAAAATTTCGAACAAAAAGATATATTATACAATATACCTATCTAATGTGGACAGTTCTTAAGATAATGAGGGATAAATGAGGCTCCAAGTCCAAAGTGGCCTAAGTGCCAAATTGCAAAATGTGGGAAAATTGCGGTTAAAGAGAAGGCCTCATAAGATGGCTATTGGATTTCCAGTGTTAGCTCAGGAAACTGCTTCGTTTAATGTTGCACTTATAAAAACATATTTATTATTGTATTTAGTTGGGTTAATATATGCTCCAAATATGCTTATATTGGTAAAAAAGTGGCACTTAGCTTACATTGGCATGTCTGTTTGCTCATTTGTACGGCACTTCACGGGTGCCCTCCCCCCAAATTTAGCGAACACCTCCCCCCCAAATTTGGCTAACCCTCCCCCCATTTGGCTAAACCCCCTCCCCTTCGTTATCAGCAATAAAATGAAACTGAGTGTGCAGGTGTGCTGCAATGGTGTTATTTAATTGTTTAATAGCCAACACAGTTTTTGCGGCTCTCACTTGAATGAAAATTAATATAGGTTGGTATTAAATTATAAATTTTAATTAATAAACTCATAATTTATTATAGGTAGTTTTGTATGCCTAACATCAAATATTAGTAACTACAGTTAGATTTTTTTTATCTAGAAGCGGTCAGGACAAAGTGGAATATCCTCGGCAATGCACTTCTTTTGTTTGAAGTACATACATGTGCTTCTGTTTCTCTTGTAATTTCTTTGTTTATTATCTAAAAAAATTAACAAAAATATAAAATTAATTACATTGGCGCATTATATCTTGACACTTGGGAACCCTTTACACCTGAAGCAATTGGAGTATAGTGAAATTCATCAGGAGATCACAGCTGATATGCAAAGGTGTACTAACCTGAAATGTAAGCATTTTGCAACAGCTGTCAGTGTATATCTTAATTGTCATTTGTAAACAAAATACAGTCGATGTTTGTAGAAATGAGTTTTTATATTGTTTGTTGTCCAAAATCATTGACAACAAGCAATATCTGACAGCTCCAGCAATGGACTAGGCCAAGGGTCAAGATATATTGTGCCAAGTGTAGAAAATTGTTTATTTTGATTAAACGTAACCTCAGCATTTGACAAGTAGAAACACGTGATTACAATACAAACAAAGAAGTTCATTGCCTAAGATATTCCATCTTGTCTTGTCCGCTTATAGTTAAAAAAATCTAACTGTACGTAATGAAATACATTATTCTGGACCTTAATAAGAAATAAATTACACCTTTTAAAAATTTCAGTTTACAGTTAGAAAATCACAAAATATAGTTCTATTATGTTTATTAACAATGTAGAAAACTTGATTTCTTGATATTCTTAAACAGCTAATTCTTAATTTGTTCATGAAAGGTATTTCTGAGTCTTTAATGTTCTTATAATTTTTATTGATATGAAATCAATGGCTGAGCCATTTTGGAGCCGACCATCGTGGCCGATATTACAGGTGATTGTCGTGTTCGTGGCGTTCGCAAAATTATTTTCACTGTTTTTTGCATTTGGTAGATATATTCAATTCAAATATCTTTATTCATCAGCTGTACAAATTATACAGGCAGAATAGTGTCAAGAAAATAAGGTATCTCATACCTAAAACTAACACTAAGAATGAGTATATAAATATGCTACAAGAAAAAATAATTACTTTTTAAAAAACAAAAACATAAACTAATAAATAAAAGAAGAAGCTGTTGCCTGCACCTAAAAATGTAACATGTAAAATATAACTTATTTCATTTCACAGATTAATTTTTATTTAAAAACTCGTCTACTGAATAAAAAGGATTATCCATAAGGTACGACTTTAAGGCCTTCTTAAAATGCTTTTCATTTTTTATTTTTCTTATTTCTGAAGGAATGTGCTGAAACAACTTAAGATCCAATGTAAGATGTTTTTTTCTTAAAAAACTCTAAATTGTGTTTTTCTACAGCAAGGCAATGCCTTGTATTGTACGTATGACTTACAGCAGCCTGCAATCCCGGCTTTAATGTAAAAACAATTGTTTCCAAAATATAGGTGTTATAAACAGTGAAAATTTTGAGTTGTGGAAATTTATACTTAACGTAATCTTGCACTTTTAAATTTAGCATTATTCTAATAGCTTTTTTTTGTAGTTTTAAAATTTTATCCAAATTATTTTTTTAGTTGCTCCATAGACACTAATACCATAATGAAGGTGAGAATGTATGAGTGAAAAATAAATATTTTTTAAAGTGTCCAGATTGCATTTGTTAGACATTTTCCTCAAAGCATATAGACCAGATGTCATTTTTCCTAGTACTGACTCTACATGTAAATCCCAACTTAAATTTTGATCAACTGTTAGGCCAAGACATTTTGAATGATTGACAAATGTAAGTTTATAATTATCGAGTTGGATATTTTGCTCAACACCTGAGTTTGATTGTTTTGTTTTAAATGAAATTACACTGGTTTTGTTTGGATTAAGCAACAAGTTTCTACTTTTGAAAAAATATTAATGATATTTAATGTATTGTTTGAAGATGTTTCAATGTTTATTGCATTAGGGCCAGACACGACCAAATTTGCATCATCTGTGTATTGGCAAATTTTGTTGTGTTCATCATCTATTAGTTTTGGTAACCCTGTCAAATAGCAGATGAAAAGCAGTGGACCCAAAATCGAGCCTTGCGGTACTCCGAAACTAATTGTTTGTAATTTAGATGAAAATTGTTCAAGACACTTTCCTTTTAATTGAGAAATTTGTACATACTGCTGGCGATTGCTAAGGTAAGACTCGAACCAATTAAATTCTTTAGTTTGGATACCGAAATCATGTAGAATTTCTAAAAGTTTACTGTGATCTACCTTATCAAAAGCCCGCGAAAGATCCATGAAAGTACCCAAAGGGTTTCTGCCCTTGTCAACTTCATTAATTATATTTTGGATATAATCTATCATTGCTGTGAGCGTTGATTTTCCTTGCCTGAAACCATGTTGCTGGAAATCTAAGATATTATTAACTTCTAAATAGGTCATGAGTTGTTCATACACGACTCGTTCAAAAATTTTAGAGGTTGAAGTTAAGAGTGACACTGGTCTGTAGCTTTCAGGCTGGGTTATGCTACCTTTTTTGTAAAGTGGGATTATTTTGGCTACTTTAAGTTGTTTAGGAGATGAACCAGTTATTAAAGAAGAATTAATTACATGTGCAAGGGGCTTCAACATGTATTTTTTAGCTCTTTTGAAAACAATAATTGGTACTTCGTCTATTCCTGCAGGAAATTTATTCTGAAATGTGGAGATAATCCTTTCTATTTTATCAGTGTCAACTAGCTCAAAGCAAAATTGTTTACTAAAAAGGTAAATTTTTGAGAGTTTTTTGAAGTATTTTTAATAGATTTTTGGTGCAAGCCACTTGGCAGAATTTGTTTTTTAACTATATTGATAAAAAAGTCATTAAAAATATTACAAACTGCTTTTGGCTCATCAGTAAGAATCCCTTCACTATTCATCAATGAAATGCTGTTATTTGTTGTTCACTGTTTTTTATGCTCCAGGTTACCTTCATCACATTATCAGATTTTCTTATTTTCTTATCAAAAAATTGCTTTAAAAAAAGGTTTATTTTATTTTTTAATAATTTCTTTTTGTTTCTAATAATTTTTGCATAGCTTATGTTGCTTGACCTTGACAACCTATGAAGAGAAACTAAATTATTTTTTCTCTCCTAATGTCCTCTGTAACCCACTTTTTTGTCTGTGCTTTAACGTTATTCTTAAGTTTGGGAAGCGTAAATTGAAATAGTACATAAAAATGTTATTAAAAACATCTTTATGATCAACATCTGCAAAGTAGACATCAGACCACGACTCTTTAGACAGATATTTAAAAAAAAGATCAAAATTACTCTCCTCAAATTTCCTTACCATTTTGTAAATATATTTTGTTTAGTGTCTCTTTTTACTCCCAAAATGTTCATCACCTGGGGCCTGTCCCATAAAGCTACAAGACTAGTAAATACAAGTCTAGAGACTGGTATTACCAGTGTAGTTTACAAGTGTGCGTTTCATAAACTTACAAGAGTAGAACACTTGTTACAAGTGTAGGAGCCACTATTTACTGCTAGTATTTACAAGAGTAGACTATATTCCGTTTCACTAACCACTACACGAATATTTTACGCTTGTAATTACCAATTTTTATCTACCTCTATAGGTGGGTAAAAAATGTGGGCCTAATCCATAAAAATACTACTGTAGTCTACGGGTTACAAGTCTAGTAATTACTTGCCTTTACGTTACAAGTGCAGAATTTTCTTCTAGAGGGAGGCTGCTAGGCATTGTAATACCTACGCTTGGGACCACCATAACTTTTCATTTTGAGGTTCATAAATCCCAAAAACACCATTCATTAATTTTCACAAATTCAGAACAAAAACAGGGTATTCAAACCCTATTTAGAATCCAACCAGTCAAAAACAGCGTTAAAAATTATGCCATCGCTTACGACAAGAGTACAGTAGTTTGAAAAGGAGGATTTAAAATAAACCCCCAGTAAATTTAAGGCCTGATTTCACCAAACTTTAAACCACCGTTAAGGCTCAGTTAGCTTAATTTTATCAGCTGTTCAATACTATTTTCCTATCTTTAACAAACGGTTTATTAACCGACCCTTAACTGATGGTTGGTGAAATCAGGCCTAAGAGTTTTATAGATTCTTGCTGTATTCTCCTTGGTTTGATTTTTGCTTTTTACGTAGGTATGAGTCTAGAAAATTCTATTTGCTCAATCATTTGCTGTTTACGGTGCTGTATTTGATCGTTTTCTGGGGGAGGCCCAGAAATGCCAATAAATAGGGTTTCCTCCAAACTGTTATTTACCTCATCTCACAACAGAGAAATAGTTTATGCCAACTAAAAGTCTATTTATCAAATCAAATAATTTCATTTTATGCAATGAAAAAACATAAAATATAGTTTCAGCGATGTTTTTTATTCTGTTGGCCAAAGATTAAACCAAAATACAAAGTGTAAGTTTACACACTTATATTTCATCATAGTATTGTCTTTGAATTATTTTACTGATTCATAGCGTAATGTATTAAATACTTATACTACAATAACCATTGTTGTATCTGATCCTTTTGAAAATTTAGGATTATTAATAGAAATGTAATTAAAAACCGAGCATTTCCAAGTCGGTGCATGCCGACCGACGATTCAACTACCCAGCTAGCCGTTGATATCGCTTCAATCGTATCAAGTAGGTTTCACCACGTGGTGGATTGTGTTGTCATCTATAATTGATATTTTCTCAGTTATTATAAAATATATTACAGCTATGTATATATTATTATCGCTTAAAACAACAATGATAATTTTAAGAATCACTCAATTTTTTTATTTGTTTTTATCAATAAAATAGTCTTGTTTAATTTTTCCAGAAACCCGCAAATGAGGTTAGGAAATTTATAGCATTAACAGCGTCAGCTGTCAAGTAACTCAAATCACGTGACTTGTAAAACCAGAAAACGTTTATGAAACAGAAATTATCATCAGTGGTAAAACACAGACTAGTATTTACTAGACTTGTAACCGTAGTCAAGTATTTTTATGGAACAGGCCCCTGCCCGTCATGGTCAGATATAGCTGTTATGATCCCTTCAACTTCTATATCTTTTTTTATTAATATTTGTTATAAAATTGTCAATAGAGGGTTTGGATGTTTCAGTTATTCTAGTAGGGAAATCAATAGCAAAATACATACCATGTTCTTTCAAAATCAGATTAAATAATTTTAGGGTTGTGTTTTTATTAAGCACATTAATGTTAAAATCACCTGCTATTAAAATTTTGTTGTATTTTTATGAAGAATTTCTAAAAGATTATCAAGTTTTTCCAAAAAAAATTATTAGTTAAATGGTGCAATGGTGAATGGTATAAACAGACTACTAAAAGAGTGCAGTTATCAACAAATATTTCCGAAGCACAACATTCAAACTCCTTTTCTCTTAGTAAATCTTCAATTGCAGGTATTGTAATTTTTTTACTTTGATTTGATCTCTAACTAAAACCATTACTCCATCCCAAGTTGTGGATTTATGGCAAAAATAAGATGCCAATTTAAATCCCTCAATCCTAAAACTATTTAATTCTTTTTCGTTAAAAGCGTGCTCACAGAGTGCCACTATATCCGGCTTTATTTCCTCTAATAGGATTTCCAGAATTTCTTCCCTTGTTGGAAGGTATCCAACATTTTGGTGGTAAATTACAATTTTTGAATTTTGTTTTGCTTTAATAGTTTTTTCTGCTGCTGGGTCTGATGTCTTTACATTAGTTACTTTATAAGAGCTTTGACTGGTGGGGATTTTCATTTTTGGGGAAGCCATGGTCAATCTTGAGAGTTTGAAGATGAGCTATTTAAACTAGCAACCTGTTTTTCATTTATCTTTGAACCGTTCAAGAGTAAGTTTACAGCAACCATTTCATCCCTGTTTTCAAAGACATCCCTACTTATATTAACCCTACTATTTACACTACTTATTTCTAAAACAGAGCTATTTACAATCATTGTATTCAAAGCCGCCTCCTCCTCTCCTGCACATGACACCAGACTGACCATGCTTTTTCCACTTTCACTTTCACTCTGTAGCTCGTTTCTGGCTGTGGTGGGGAAGAAGTTCCGCAGTTGCAGTTCAAAGTCTAGGTGGGACAGGCCATTTCACAGTTTTCTTCTAGCTTGTTGATTGCAGGTGACTATGTGAACTGCTGCTCCTGTGATCCGCTGAAATTCATCTAATTTAGCTGCAAAGTGTTGTAATGGTACCTCATCATGCTCACATCCCATTGGCGAACAAAATAGGTATTTCAGTCCTTTTTTCTTGAAGTCTTCGCCAAATTCAGTAAATGCAAGATCGTAGTCGCTTAAGATCAGCTTGACATTGTAATTGGACTTGGTGACCAATCCTACCAGAGACTCTCTGGCATGTAAAATGGTTACTCAGGCGGTCTGACATTAGAGGTTTCCCAAAATTTTCTTTGAAAGCAAGCAACATCAGCACTCATTTGTTTCTCAGCATCAAAATTTGCTGAAATGCAGTGACTAAATGCCACACTAGAGTTTTTATTGAGCTTGGCAAATATATCCTTTATGTCAGCTTCAATTACTTGAACCCCTTTAGAAGGTAGATCGACATATTTTTGGTCACCTGCTGCAGATAGCTCCTGTTGTTGTGTCGGTAGTGCCTGTGTGGAGGAGCAATGAGATAAGTGTGAGGCAGGACTCTTGTGTACCTCGGTGGACCCTTTAGCATAGTCAGGGAGCGACTCTTCCTCCTCATTTAAGATTTTTACTTCTTCTTTACTTTCTCTTTGCTGTATTCTTCTTTTTCTATAATTTATGTCTCTTAAAATTGCTGCTGCTATTGCACTACAAAGCTTTACCTTTCCAGATCTTCTAAGATGCAACCCATGCCTTGTATGGTCTTTAATATTTATTTTAAACTTATTAATACGTATTACATTGTCATTAGTAGTTCTTAGCTGCTCAATATTTTTATTCACATCTTCATTGACTCCAGTTATTGTTTTATTTAACACTGGTCTGTCAAATCTATTGACAGATAATTCAAATCTATTGCATACTATTGAGTATGCCTGGATATAAAATGTTTGTTTTCTTAGAGATCTTAGTGATAAAAGAAAAGTCCAAATTCACTGATTGGCTGTGTTCGACTTCAATATCGTTTATCCCGCCGACAACAACAACATAGTCTTTTGTAGTGAAATTGCTTGTCAGTTTTTCGGCAGTTGAGGTTACTTCTCTCAGAGATGCACTAGGCTTCATTACTGACATTACCCCAAAATTACTTCCCAGCTGGTCTTGGAGTATCTGCCCACACTTGCGTCCATGACTGTCGGCCAGCAGCAGTACCCTGTGTTTTTTTCTGGGAGGAATGAACTGATTTTTTGTTTGAAGCGCAGGTTTTGTAGTACACTTTTCCTGCAAATCTTGTTTATCCTCACAGTTGTTGACTTCACAGTTTAGAACCTCAAACCTGTTAGAGAATTTAATTGTTTCAATTTGTTCTTGTTTAGGGGCTTTAGGACCTTTGTCTACAAACACCCATTTCTATCTTGTCATTTGGCACCTACCTACACTTTTAGCACTATATACACTTTATACACGTGTCTATAATAGTACGTGATTGCACAGTTAATGATAGTTAAGCAACAATACATTTATCAATTTAGTAGTAATGGCCATCCTTCTGAACAAACTCAATTACTATGATCACAAAATTCCATTCTTTTTTATAGTTCAAAAAATCTCCCCCAAAATTTTATTTGATGGCACCCTGAGAGCCATATCCCCCCTATTCTGGGCACCCCTGCGGCACTTAGACCATATTCAGCCAGTGGATAGGTCACTTTGGCATAACAAATGTTTTTGTGTTTTTAGCGAATTTCCCCTATAGGGAAGAAGCTATTACCGTAAGTCTCATGGTAAGACCTAAGCCCGAGACCATGATAACTTTTCGTTTTGGGGCCACCAGAAGCAAAAAACACCACTCGTTCGAATTTTTATATATATATCTATCTATCTATCTATCTATGTATATATATATGTGTCTGTAAGCACGATAGCGGCCGTAAATATGGTCCGATCTTAATGAAATTTGGTACAGAGATGTAAAGTGGTAATCGATTGGACGAGTTCGTGAACCAGCCCGATCGGACCATCGGAAGGGGGGGGTAAAGGGGGAGAAACCGCCCAAAAATGGGTTTTTTGAGTTTTTTACATAGAAAAATAAAATTGATCAAATTTTTGTTGGCACCATTGAATTCAGCTCAAAAAAACAAACAATTTAGTATCTTGAATCATTGCTCTATCTCCGTTGGTTACCGAGATATTGAAAGTGGTAAACACAGTACGTTGTCCCAATGTTAACCTTATGGGGAATAAGTAAAATTCTATATCTCGCTTATTTCTCAACATATCTTAATAAAACTTGGTTTGTGGCTTCATCTAGATGAGATCTAATGTATTTTAGTCTAAAACCCCCGAAATTTCCATTTTTGAGGCAGCAAACCTGCATAATCATTCCCCATGTTATCCTTATGGGAAATAAAAAAATTCTATATCTTCCTTATTTTTTAACATTTCTTGATAAAACTTGGTACATGGCTTCTTCTAGTCAAGATCTACTAAATAATGAATTAAAACCAACCAGTTTTAATATACATGTTGCAGCTAACCTGCATACTCATCCCCCATGTTATTCTTATGGAGATTACAAAACATGACAAATTTCGCTATGTTGGATTGAATTATGTGTTTTTGCACTTGAAATTCGCTTAGTATGCAGGTCTGCTGCAACGGGTGTATTTTATTATTTGGAATTTGTTGACAAAAAAAATTGTTTAGGTGTATTTCAATGTGAAATATTTGTAAAAGAAAGTATTATTTGCCTTTTAAAACTATAAAACAGGAAATATTGCAAAAGCAGCTGAAGGGGTACATAGGTCAATATGGCACGCTTTCGATACTTCAAATCACATCTATTAGGCAGTTAAGCTATTATAGGTAGAGTAAGAATGTTGAAAGAAAAGGAAAAATTTTAATGAAAGTTTCTGTTTTGTTTTAGAAATTTGTTATTTATTCAATTGCATTAAAATGAAATACCAAACTGAATGAAGGTATTTCTTTCTTATTTATTACACATTCATATTCTTATTTATTACATGAAAAAATACTGTTGATCTTCTACAATGTTAATGCTCTTATGAAAATACCACTGTTCAACTACTGTCCCAATCAAACTTTAGACCTCTTCATCTTCATCCTCATAACTGGACCAAATATGCTCTTTTACATCATTTGCACGAGTTCAGTAAAACCCCTGAGCTAAGGGCGGAATGAATGGCATAAGATCTTTGATGTCATTTATTTTTTGCATCAACTTTCCTCCCACGGAGGTATAGCAAAGGTACATTAAGTGGCCTTTCAGGAGCTCTTCTCTTCTTTAGATTTACTTCCTCAAAGTTGGTGTTGATGTCCAAATCATATTTGTACAACATTAAAAGATCATTCCGTTCATTCACTTGTATATGCAACAGAAAGAAGAGGGCCATAGTAGCTTAACTACCAAAATAAATCATGGATTATATCTTGTAAAGCCAAAGTAGCTTAAGTGCCACTGTACCAGTTTTAGCTGCTTTTTCACAAAATATCACAGCAGAGTTGTCATGTAAAATTATTTTATGACTCGAAAGGTAAAAATACGCCATTATTCATACAGTTTGGACACTATTAACATGATTAAATAGAGTTATTATGTGAAAATACCTATTCAGCTTGCCTACAACACCTAAACATTTTATTATTTTTTTCAATTTATTTTAAATGGAATTCAACAACTAACATTATAATAATAAAATATGAAAATAATTTATTTTCATATTTTAGACTTTAATTAATTTGACGATTATAGAACTAAAATATCAAAACAAAAATCACTACTCATAACCCACAAAATCTACAATGCTAACTTTAACTTTATATTGCAAATAAAGTAAACTTCCCAGAAGTGTTCTGCTGTGAACTGCTAATCAAAGCACAATTTTCCAATATTTTGATAGTTCTATTCTTGAATCTTGACACTGCAAGAGTTATCTGACGGCTTGCTGACCAAATGAGAAATCCACATAAATTCTTGGCACTTGAGTCAGAGTGGCACTAGTGCAAGCGAGGTAAAAACAGTAGTGCCAAAGTAAACTTGTCAAAAAATAAAATTTCCCAGATTTTTCTTGGCTCTCAGGCTACTTTGGCTTGGTAAATTAACTCTCACAGATTTCATCAGTATTAAAATCTCAGTTTGACATTTTTTGGCCCTTGAGTCACTTTGGCTCTGGACGCCTCAAATTAAATTTTCTATTATTTCGTAACAACCAAATATTCCAAAAAATCCACTCCCCCTGCACTATTTTCATATTTTTTGTTAGTATAAATTATAAATAAAAATTTACTTTAAGGAATGATTGATTATAATGTAAATCTAGGGAAGGAAATTTTTGCGGTCCTTCAAAATTTTTCCTCCCCCATCTAAAAAGTGTAAGGAAAAAATTTGTAAACAGAAACCCCGATATTTCTGTTTATAGGGAATGATAAAAGAAGATAATGGTGAAGACTAGAGGTCTTAACGTTGAACCTACATAAAGTTACAACAGTTTTTGCAAAAAATGAAATATTTAGTTTACTGTAACTTTCCTCAGATCGACATAGAGACCCAAATTTTTACTATTCATTTTCTTTTATCACGCCCTTTAAAATGATATATCACATGATTGGTTTTCTGAATACACAATTTTCTTCCCACGTTTTTAGATAAAAAAAATGCACAATATATAACCGTTTTAGAGGATGGTATGTTTGGTTGTAAAATAGGGAATTATTCTCTTCAGGATGCTAAGTTGTGAGTTTAAAAATTGCTGGAGTGGAATTTTCCATTATATTCTGTATGAAAATTGAAAGTTTTTAATTTAACACAATATAAAGTGTATCAGTCTGACCGTGGGCCTGAACGTCCACTTGTAGATGTTGCGGGTGAACATGGCCGCGGAGGCGAGGATGCTGGAGTCGGCCGAGGACATGACGGCTGCCGACACCGAGCCCAGGCCGAAGAACGACACCCACTGTACACAACGACAGCCACTGTCAGTGTAACCAACAGCTAGCTAAATGTACAAATCACTTTTTCACCATACTGACACAGAAACATCTGTTTTCAGTTCCTTGTTGTTGGCTCGAAAGTTACCCATTACCGTCCTAGACGGGCAAAAAGTTAGCTGATTTGCAGCAAACCGACATTTAATGCTTATTTATTGGTTTTAGAGGAATGTAGTGGCAGCACTGGCAGCAGTAGCAAATTTTTGTTCTGTTTGTTGTAGGTTATGTTCGAAGGAATAAGAAATGTATTGGTTTATGCAAGGACTACGTTATGATTGAAAGTATGTTTTTTTCTGAGTAGTATGATGAAAAATATTGTACGTTTACGGTCAGGAAGTTTTGCCGTACTCGCTTGAAAATCATGCTATCATGCTGATTTTCATCATGATTTTCTCAAACTGATGAGAAACTATCATGCTCGTCCAGCAAAACAGTACTTCCCAGCCTAGTAACGTAATATACTATTGCTATTCTTCAAATATAATATATCAGTTCCAGAAAGCTACAAAATCATATCAATAAAATAGCTTTTAATTTATGAGTAGTTTTTTCTTTGTAGTTATGAGTAGATTTTAATCACATTCCTGACTCTACTCACTCACAGCCATTTTCTTTTAGTTATGATTCCGAAACATTGCAAAATGTCTGTAATGGGAATATTCTCTTCTGTAATATGTTTAATTTGCTTGAAAGTGTTTCATGTTTACAGTTGCCTTTATATCATGGAAACTGTGTTTAGTACAATTCAATTTTCTCAAACATAATCCTGTAGATGACATGCTCCTCTGTAATTTTTGTGATTTCTGTTTACACCATCCCCTTTAAAGACTTATGTTATAATGCAAAATACTTAAATGACCAGTGACTGAGTGTCACTGTAAATTGAGTATTTCATACTCACGTGGGGGGTAAGGTGCCTGAGAACTCTTGGCAGAATCACATTGGAATCATTCAATGTCATATTCCTGTTGAATCCCTCAACATGTGACCAGTCTGAAATAAAGTTTAGATTCAACTCAACTGTAATTGCACATATTTTTATAAATTTGAAATCCATATATACACTCTCAAGTATATTTTTGTAAAACAGTTATGCCCATAGCTAAATTTCACAAAGGGGCTTTTACAATACATTAGATAAAACCATTTTCTACGTATTAAAAGGGGTACAGTACATGGAGTGACAGTATAAACAATGTATACAGAACCCTCTAAGTAGGGACACCTTATAGAAAAATGAAGTTCCCGCCGCCGAAAAAGAGATGGCGCAACCACAGTCTAGGAGAGAAATTTTTCTCCTAGACTGTGGCGCCACTTTCATTTTTCAGTCCGATTGGAATTGTTGTAGGAGTTTACGGATCAAGCTCACTTTCCAAAGTCAAGCAGCTGGTTGTTGTATTTTGACAGTTGTATGTTATTGTTTTGTATTGTTGTATCTTTTGCCACAATGTTTACCTTTTTTGTTTACAAACATTCTCATTTTGACATTTCGGATAATGAGTAAAAGCGCGGACTATACGAAACCAGCTTGAACTATTCCATGCATCAGCGCTAATTTCTCCTCTGCTTTTCGGCGGCGGAACTAAACAAATTAACATTGGATGTCCCTACTTAGAGGGTTCTGTATACATTGGTATAAAGCAAGAATGAAAGTTTTTTTTTTGGGAAAATAACAGCTGAGGCATGTTTCACCAACTTGATCAGGAACTATCGATCTGGTCTACAGCCAGGTTTTGCTACAGTCTAACAGTGACTTCTTAAATAGCATCAGTAATTCATAGTAATAAGTGATAAATATTTAAAGCGAGCCATATTTTTAGGGGCGCTTTCCCCAAATCTCGTTTAACTCTGAATCTAGTTTAAACGCTAGTTTAACCCACGGATTCGCTTTCTCCAAAAAATCTCCGTTTGAACTTAGTTTAATTTATCCCATGCAGTTCAGATGAGAAGTGTGGTTTAACTGAAGGACATAGAGAAAAATCCTTTGCACAGAGAAGTAGAACTGCTGTTTGAAAATGTAAACTATTCTTGTCTACTTAACAAATAAGATTTTTATGGATGGAAAAATAATTTGTGCTTTGTTACGACGTTCGTAAAAATAGCTCTGTTATTCAGTAACCATTCCAGGTTACTTTAAATTTGTATTAGGCCTACTCTATTTTGTTATTTAATTTTTGTTTTTTTACAGGCAGTGTTTTTTTATTTATTGAATTTAACCATTAATTGAATTTAACTAAACGATCTTTCAGTTTTTAGCCTTAATTAAATATGGATGATATAATTTAACTACTGAATGAAGTAGTTGAAGAGGATTTTGACAGAGAGCTTCCCAGAACCAGAGGTCCCACGAAAATAAGAGACCGGGCCGACCAATTTACAAACAGGGACGAATTCAAATTTTCCAATTGTTTCAGAAAGCATAAAAGAACAGCTAATTTGATCCTAGATGCCGATACAGACAACGTAGTTTCCTCCATGATTGTAAGGGAAGAGTAACAAGGTTACATGATTCAAAATCGTTTCTATAGTATCGATAACTGCCAAACATACAATATCAAGTTGGCAGAAATGAGGAAAAACAAGAGGAAAACCCCAATTTGTTAAATCAGCTCAGACAAATCGTAGTTAAACTAAACCATCATAACCATACGTTGGGGAAAGTCATTCGTAGTTTAAACGTCCGATTAAACTTAGTTTAATTTAAACGCGTTTAACTTAAACCAGATTTGGGGAAAGCGCCCCTTATTATGTTATCAACTTGTTCTCTTTTTTAGAAATGAACATTTGAACTACTCTATTCTCTAAAACAGAAGACCATAAATATACATAATGTAAAATTTACTTTTACTTTTTCTCCTCACAATTTTACAACAATAGAGTGTTTGAGAATCACTATTTTTAGGAAAATCTATTATGACTATAAGCTTCCCTATGTAAAACAAATGACAACAAATAGTAATAATTTATCCATGTGTCTTTTAATAGTATTCAACTTAGTATTTACCTGTTCCTCTGGCAATAACCCCAAACAGCAAAGCAGGAATGCCCATGAGCAGGCAGCCAACCATCGACCAGAAGGCAGTTTGTTGAGCCATTTTTGTTGTGCGAATAGCTAGCACTCTTTGGAAGTACCCCTGTAACATTCAGTATACATATACAGGGTCAGTTTTAAATTTCCCCCAAACTTTTTTCTACATAAAAAAATATCAATCCCAGACAACCCCAAACATTGTTGGGTGGAAAGAACTTCACTCTGAGTGGATGGCCATTTTTGGCCGCCATCTTGGATCTGCCATATTGGATACAAGATTTTTTTCAAATGTAAAGGTGGTGTTGTCAACAATAATTTTAAACTAGATTTTTACACTGGTTTCAATGCAGCATTTTGTAAAAAATACTAACTAATTTAAATATATTAGGACTTATTAAAAAATTTTATTTTTAACTTTATAATGTTAACATTATGCATTGTAAAAATAAGCCCATACTTTCAAAATAAAGCTCGATAATGACAAGTAACCACCGACAATTTTCAGGTACCATCTTGGTTCCGCTATTTTGAAATGAGCTAAGTTATTTAATGTAAAGGTGGTGTTATGACACATCGTTCCAACTAATTTTTCATGCTGAATCTAATGTCATAATCAGTTTATAATTATAATTTTTTTGAGATATCGTCATTTGTTTATTATAATTTAAAAAATGATGATACCTCAAAAAGAAAAAAATTATAACTCAAAACAGATTACAGCATTCGGTTCAGCATGAAAAATTATTTGAAAATCATGGGTCACAACACCACCTTTTCATTTGAAATAACTTAGCTCATTTTAAAATGGTAGATAAATATTAACTAATTAAGACCTCCATTTTAAAGTGATTTATTTTCAGAAAAGCTTTTTTTTAATTTCAAAGGGCCCATGTGATTCTTTGATCTTGTTAGCAATGAAAGATGTTTCTTTGGCTACATGTTCCACTTAGTTTGTTACATTTCTCTTAATAATTAATAACATCAAATCAAAGTTATCAATCATTAAGATTAAGACTGATATTATGTGGAGACATGAGAGACCTGCCAGGGTATCCCGCCGAAGATGAGGAGCAGCAGACTGTCCAGCCAGACTCCGACATCCCCATACTCCACTTTCCCCAGCCACGACGAGTGGACCATGGCCTCGTGGTCCACTTGGGGGTGGTAGTATGCAAATGGTGCAGACACCACCTGCGAGTAAATAGTCAAATATTAATAAATATAACTCATACTCATGACATTAATGACAAATAGTAATACTTTACTTAAATAGTAAAGTAATACTTTACTTAAATAGTATACTTTATAGTAGGATCTTTGATTATTTTGGATTTATTGCTATGAAGTATTTGATGCTTGATTGAAAATTTAATTTGGAAATATTACGAAGAACCCATCATCTGAGTATAATCTAAAATGTTGTTGTATGGTATGTGCAAAAAATCAATATTACGATTATCTATAACACTTTAATGCAGCGCACTGACATCCCCCAAATCACTTTTTTTGGGGAGGAGGGATGACTATCATAGGATTTGGAAGGAATGAGATTCCTTGCTCATCCATGGAAATGTTTCATCTTTAAATACTAATCTCACAAAACTACAATGGAATTAAAATAAACTTATACAGTTCCAAAAAGTTTTGAGTATAAAAGTCAAATATGCTTGACTAACTGAATGATCACAGTTTCCCAAAAACTATAAAGCTTTGGGCCAGGGAACTTGGCACAAATATTCTTTATAAGCTCTAGATGCGTACTAAGAATGGATTTTCAAAAGGCTAAAATTGGGCACTTAACATTATAAAATTAAAAATGACAGCCATTTTCAGTTTTACTTTCTTCCCCCTATACATAGTATATGGAGAAAATATTGTTTTCGTCAAAATTTTCAGATTTGAGTTGTCAGTGGATATATTCGTTTTAGTGCTCCCTGAATCCAAAAAAGTGGATTTTGGCATGGTGTCTGTCTGTGTGTGTGGATGTGTGTGTGTATGTGTGTGTGTGTGTGTGTGTGTGTGTGTGTGTGTGTGTGTGTGTGTGTGTGTGTGTGTGTGTGTGTGTGTGTGTGTGTGTGTGTGTGTGTGTGTGTGTGTGTGTGTGGATGTAAACAAAGCTGGATGTAAACACCAGTGGTCCGATTTTCATGAAATTTGGCATGTAGGTATAAAGTTATGATATCTCCAGGCGTATTTTTCATTTGTTTGAATTTTTTATTTTTAAGGGTATTTACCCCATAAAAACCCATAAAAAATGACAAAAATCCAAATTTATCAAAAACGGCTCTAATAATTTTGATAAAAATTTCATGATTTTAGAGCTTAAGATGACAAACAAAATTACACCACTCGCATGTCTGTAAAAATTCAGGTTCAGAAGTTATGGGGTTTTATGTGTTAAAAAATCATATTTTTCAAATTTCACAAAATCTGTAACTTCCAAAGAAAATATACTTGCAACCATTAAATTTGGCTTGAAAAAATAAATAATCTAGTATTTTGAATCATAAGTCTACGTCAACTGGTTGCGGAGGTAATTGATATTTTAGTTTGGAGGTAAACGCAGTACGTTGTCCAATGTTATTCTTATGGGAAATATTTAAAAACTGACACTTCCGTTATTTACAAACCGATTTTAATAAAATTTGGTATGTATTTGTGTGATAAATAATTGATAAGTTTTCTGGTTATAAATGGCTTTAAGGGAGACAGTATGTGTCAGTCTCCTGATACCGTTTATTTTACACTGTGGATGAAAGGCTTTTATAATTATTTCAAGGAGGAAAAAAATACAAAATCTAATTTACCTAGAAAAAGAATAAAATGTAAATATGTACTAAGCCTTTCCACCTATTATAAATTTGCCAAGTCCCACTTAGCAATGATTCATCTCCACTCATGTTATCCAGTCTGCCCTTAGTACTCTAGCTATAAATTTGAAACTCATCTGCATGGACATTCCTTTTAGAGTATGATCATCCACCAGAAATAGAGTTTTCAAAATTTATAAAAATCTTATGAGGATTTGTGCAGATGAGGGGATTTACGCTCCTACAAATAGACTACTTCTTCTACAAACATTTTGCCTCTAGAAGCTAAATGAGTAATCCGATCTTCAATGTGATTTGAAAAACGTTTTTGGGGCCTTATATTTTTGGCCAATACACTCATTGTCTGTTTTGCTTACAGTTTTTGGTCAATTTAAAAAAGTGTTATTTTCAGAGATAAGTAAGAAAATCAGTTCTTAGCATATTTTTTTCTCAATATCAATTTCATAACCTGGATTAAACCTCATATGCACATGAGTCTTAAATTGGTCGGTAGGATTAAGGTGAGTGCATGTTGTGATAAAAGTTCAATTCCCTGAAGTGGCAATGATATTTTTTTCTGTTCAAACACTACTCGAAACCCAATTTGTAATTTATTAATTAGGAAATACCAGTTCAGGAAATTTATTTTTAAGACTAAATAAAAAATTAAGAGTGTGTCAGCAAATGGTATTTAGCAGTTCATACCAATTGTATCTTGAGGGAAACAAAAACATTTATGGAGGAAATGTTACACCTCCTCATATCAACCAGGAGTGGAATCACCTTAAGGGGTGGTTGTGCCTTAAGGGTTGTGTTAATTCCAACAGGGCTGGAATAAACAGATTGTACCTGTTCTTCCCTTAAGGGGCATTTTTTAATCCTTGTGTTCATGTGCTTAAAAGTTATTATACGGTTAAAAAATCCATTTGTTATAGGAGAAAATAGCACATTGCACAGTATAATTTTGTTGAGCAGGGGGAGCCGTGGGTACAGACCAGGCCGAGGGTGATGCAGCCGAGCTGCAGGACGTCGGTGTAGGAGACGCTGTACATGCCGCCCACCACTGTGTAGGCCGCCGCGAACGTGGCGCTGGTCACGATACTGACCACCACGTCCAGCTCCAGGATCACCATCAGGGACGTACCTGTCAGCAAATGGAACAACAATCACTAAGTAATTGCCGTTTCATCAGTGGAATTGAAATGTAATTTACTCAGGGAAAAATTTTAAGTTGTTTATTTGCATGAGCTAGGAACATAAAATGCAAGCTAGGAAGTAGGATTCACTCATCTGAAATCTCCACAGGCTCAGACACAATAAAAACACACAGAACTTTTATCAGTATACTATACCAGCAAAAAATGCCCCCGTTGCAGCAGACTTGCATACTCAGTGAATTTCAAATGCAAAACACCATATTATTTCAATCCAATATAGCGACATTTGACATATTTTTGTAAGCTCCATAAGAATAACATAGGGAATAAGTGTGCAGGTTTGCTGATGCGGGTATATTAAAACTGGGTGGTTTAAATTTAATATTTAGTAGATTTGAACTAGAAGAAGCCATTTACCAAGTTTTATCAAGATATATTGAGAAATAAGCGAGATATAGATTTTACTTATTTCCCGTAAGGTTAACATTAGGACAATGTACTGTGTTTACCACCCTCAATATCTCGGCAACCAATGGACATAGAGCAGTGATTAATAGGGGAAATTCGCTAAAACATGTTGAAATCAAGTTGTGACAGAAAATGATCATTCAAACTCACCACTTTAATCCATCTGCAATATACAATATTTCAAACACTATTTCTCAAGCCCAATATATAACAATGATTCCTCACACTTCTGAAACAGCAATGCAATCTTATTATAGGTCCATCAAAATTCCAGGGACTGTAATTTCTCAAATTTCAAAGTCTGTGAATATCCTGTTAGACTTGTTGTGCTATCTCATTATTTTTCATCACATTTTCAAATTCATCAACAAAGTTTACCTATGTTTTTCTTAACTGTGAAATATTATATGTTTTGGAGATTTCAATGACTGGTAGTGGCATAACACCAAAAAATTGTAAGGGGGTGTCGTCTCATGATTTCCTGAACTCTTAAATCCCTCAACTAAAATTGTTAACTTTAATCTTGAATGTAAGTCTGAAAAATAATTTTTATCACATTCCCTTAAAAACCTGAGGAGTTGGGAAATTTGGTGTTCCAAGTATTGGTGTGTGTAATCACTGGTTGTAGATAGTGTTATGAGCAGTGCATCTATACATGCATGATCTTCATTCTATAATTTTAGCTTAACACTCACAAATTGAATAGTGCACAATTTGAATAGTTATATTGTCAAATGCAAATTCTGCATAGTACCAAAAGGATAGTTGGGAGCTCAAGAGCTAAGGGAAGAAAAATTTATTATTTTTTAAGTAGAATTTGTATAGTTTAGTAATTTTACTTTTGTTTTAAAATTACTGCAAAATAAAGAAAGTTTTTGTTTAACTGATCATGCTCTTGCTATTAACCTTAATTTCCTGTTCAATTCCTTCCAACTAGCGGTCTGTAAATTCCAAACACTTTGTTTTTCTAATTCTTGGGGGGAGGGAGGCTTCCTCCTTCTTCTCCCCTTCTCCCCGGAGCGACACCCTGATAACCAGATTGATCAAGAGACTGAGAGTCACTTACCCAGGGAGCTGAGCACCGCGGCGCACCAGAAGAGGTCACCACACAGTGCGGGCAGGAACAGAAGGCCGCCCACTCTGTTGCCGTAAGACTGAGTGTCACTTACCCAGGGAGCTGAGCACTGCGGCGCACCAGAAGAGGTTGCCACACAGCGCAGGCAGGAACAGCAGGCCGCCCACTCTGTTGCCGTTAGACTGAGAGTCACTTACCCAGGGAGCTGAGCACCGCGGCGCACCAGAAGAGGTTGCCACACAGCGCGGGCAGGAACAGCAGGCCGCCCACTCTGTTGCCATGAGACTGAGAGTCACTTACCCAGGGAGCTGAGCACCGCGGCGCACCAGAAGAGGTCACCACACAGTGCGGGCAGGAACAGAAGGCCGCCCACTCTGTTGCCATGAGACTGAGAGTCACTTACCCAGGGAGCTGAGCACCGCGGCGCACCAGAAGAGGTTGCCACACAGCGCGGGCAGGAACAGCAGGCCGCCCACTCTGTTGCCATGAGACTGAGAGTCACTTACCCAGGGAGCTGAGCACCGCGGCGCACCAGAAGAGGTTGCCACACAGCGCGGGCAGGAACAGCAGGCCGCCCACTCTGTTGCCGTTAGACTGAGAGTCACTTACCCAGGGAGCTGAGCACCGCGGCGCACCAGAAGAGGTTGCCACACAGCGCGGGCAGGAACAGCAGGCCGCCCACTCTGTTGCCATGAGACTGAGAGTCACTTACCCAGGGAGCTGAGCACCGCGGCGCACCAGAAGAGGTTGCCACACAGCGCAGGCAGGAACAGCAGGCCGCCCACTCTGTTGCCATGAGACTGAGAGTCACTTACCCAGGGAGCTGAGCACCGCGGCGCACCAGAAGAGGTTGCCACACAGCGCGGGCAGGAACAGCAGGCCGCCCACTCTGTTGCCATGAGACTGAGAGTCACTTACCCAGGGAGCTGAGCACCGCGGCGCACCAGAAGAGGTCACCACACAGTGCGGGCAGGAACAGAAGGCCGCCCACTCTGTTGCCGTAAGACTGAGTGTCGCTTACCCAGGGAGCTGAGCACCGCGGCGCACCAGAAGAGGTTGCCACACAGCGCGGGCAGGAACAGCAGGCCGCCCACTCTGTTGCCGTGAGACTGAGAGTCTCTTACCCAGGGAGCTGAGCACCGCGGCGCACCAGAAGAGGTTGCCACACAGCGCGGGCAGGAACAGCAGGCCGCCCACTCTGTTGCCATGAGACTGAGAGTCCCTTACCCAGGGAGCTGAGCACCGCGGCGCACCAGAAGAGGTTGCCACACAGCGCGGGCAGGAACAGCAGGCCGCCCACTCTGTTGCCATGAGACTGAGAGTCACTTACCCAGGGAGCTGAGCACCGCGGCGCACCAGAAGAGGTCACCACACAGTGCGGGCAGGAACAGAAGGCCGCCCACTCTGTTGCCGTAAGACTGAGTGTCGCTTACCCAGGGAGCTGAGCAATGCGGCGCACCTAAAGAGGTTGCCACACAGCGCAGGCAGGAACAGCAGGCCACCCACTCTGTTGCCGTGAGACTGAGAGTCCCTTACCCAGGGAGCTGAGCACTGTGGCGCACCAGAAGTGGTTGCCACACAGCGCGGGCAGGAACAGCAGGCCGCCCACTCTGTTGCCATGAGACTGAGAGTCTCTTACCCAGGGAGCTGAGCACCGCGGCGCACCAGAAGAGGTCACCACACAGTGCGGGCAGGAACAGCAGGCCGCCCACTCTGTTGCCATGAGACTGAGAGTCACCTACCCAGGGAGCTGAGCACCGCGGCGCACCAGAAGAGGTCACCACACAGCGCGGGCAGGAACAGCAGGCTGCCCACTCTGTTGCCGTGAGACTGAGAGTCACTTACCCAGGGAGCTGAACACCGCGGCGCACCAGAAAAGGTCACCACACAGCAAGGGCAGGAACAGAAGGCCGCCCACTCTGTTGCCGTGAGACTGAGAGTCACTTACCCAGGGAGCTGAGCACCGTGGCGCACCAGAAGAGGTCACCACACAGCGCGGGCAGGAACAGCAGGCTGCCCACTCTGTTGCCGTGAGACTGAGAGTCACTTACCCAGGGAGCTGAGCACCGCGGCGCACCAGAAGAGGTCACCACACAGCACGGGCAGGAACAGCAGGCTGCCCACTCTGTTGCCGTAAGACTGAGAGTCACTTACCCAGGGAGCTGAGCACCGTGGCGCACCAGAAGAGGTCACCACACAGTGCGGGCAGGAACAGCAGGCTGCCCACTCTGTTGCCGTGAGACTGAGAGTCACTTACCCAGGGAGCTGAGCACCGCGGCGCACCAGAAGAGGTCACCACACAGCGTGGGCAGGAACAGCAGGCCGCCCACTCTGTTGCCATGAGACTGAGAGTCTCTTACCCAGGGAGCTGAGCACCGCGGCGCACCAGAAGAGGTCACCACACAGCAAGGGCAGGAACAGAAGGCCGCCCACTCTGTTGCCGTGAGACTGAGAGTCACTTACCCAGGGAGCTGAGCACCGTGGCGCACCAGAAGAGGTCACCACACAGCGCGGGCAGGAACAGCAGGCCGCCCACTCTGTTGCCGTGAGACTGAGAGTCACTTACCCAGGGAGCTGAGCACCGCGGCGCACCAGAAGAGGTCACCACACAGCACGGGCAGGAACAGCAGGCTGCCCACTCTGTTGCCGTAAGACTGAGAGTCACTTACCCAGGGAGCTGAGCACCGTGGCGCACCAGAAGAGGTCACCACACAGTGCGGGCAGGAACAGCAGGCTGCCCACTCTGTTGCCGTGAGACTGAGAGTCACTTACCCAGGGAGCTGAGCACCGCGGCGCACCAGAAGAGGTCACCACACAGCGTGGGCAGGAACAGCAGGCCGCCCACTCTGTTGCCGTGAGACTGAGAGTCACTTACCCAGGGAGCTGAGCACCGCGGCGCACCAGAAGAGGTCACCACACAGCACGGGCAGGAACAGCAGGCTGCCCACTCTGTTGCCGTAAGACTGAGAGTCACTTACCCAGGGAGCTGAGCACCGTGGCGCACCAGAAGAGGTCACCACACAGTGCGGGCAGGAACAGCAGGCCGCCCACTCTGTTGCCGTGAGACTGAGAGTCACTTACCCAGGGAGCTGAGCACCGCGGCGCACCAGAAGAGGTCACCACACAGCGCGGGCAGGAACAGCAGGCCGCCCACTCTGTTGCCGTGAGACTGAGAGTCACTTACCCAGGGAGCTGAGCACCGCGGCGCACCAGAAGAGGTCACCACACAGCACGGGCAGG
The DNA here is from genome assembly GCA_035578135.1 of Flexamia atlantica. Taxonomy (NCBI): domain Eukaryota; kingdom Metazoa; phylum Arthropoda; class Insecta; order Hemiptera; family Cicadellidae; genus Flexamia; species Flexamia atlantica. The sequence continues at coordinate 79,223,119 of JAQJVK010000001.1, read as the reverse complement.
AACAGCAGGCTGCCCACTCTGTTGCCGTAAGACTGAGAGTCACTTACCCAGGGAGCTGAGCACCGTGGCGCACCAGAAGAGGTCACCACACAGTGCGGGCAGGAACAGCAGGCTGCCCACTCTGTTGCCGTGAGACTGAGAGTCACTTACCCAGGGAGCTGAGCACCGCGGCGCACCAGAAGAGGTCACCACACAGTGCGGGCAGGAACAGCAGGCCGCCCACTCTGTTGCCATGAGACTGAGAGTCTCTTACCCAGGGAGCTGAGCACCGCGGCGCACCAGAAGAGGTCACCACACAGCGCGGGCAGGAATAGCAGGCCGCCCACCCTGTTGCCGTACTTGAGCTGGAACGGATCCAGCATGGTCACGTAGTTTGCCTCCCTCATCGGCTTCACAAACAGCAAGCCTCCTGTATCGTCACACAGTTTCTTTTTAACTATCTCACAATTTGAGATAGAATCAACTTACAGTACCATGTGGTTTAATATATTTATTTTGGTTATTTACAGAAAAACAATTTAAGTTTTTTTGTTTTCTGCCAATTATAATTTGCTATATGTGTGTGAACAAGAAATAATAAATGTTCAGGGTTAGAAAAATAGCTTTGAATTATAGAACATAATAATAAATAAATACTCATGTTTCCTGATTACATGAAAATAATACCTACTAGGTGAACCCATGCGAATTTGCACTATTTAATTAAATTATAAATGATCGGCTGCCTTCTATGCCCACATATGTCGTCAATCTACAGTAAAAATAGGTTTTTCGGAACGATGTAGCGTGCTAAAAGTGTCTCTAATATCCACTCGTTAGGATACGTATTGCAGCATTGTAAGTGATGTTCGTTGTGCACTTCCTTCAAATTGAAATTATGGAAAAAGCAACAGGTCAGCCATTTGGTCGAAGCAAAATTGAAGAATATGTACTCTTCTAAGTGGCATATCTTTCGGGTAAATAATTAAGTCACTCTCACATTTGGTGGTTCGCTATCGTTTGTTCTAAAAATAATAGCAACATCATTAGAAGTTATGTCGTTGTATCGGCGCTAATATTCTTTTCGATCTCTGACGTGCATTCCGCGTTGTGTATGCTGCTCATCAGGAGTATTTTTCAGAACGCAACTCTTCACATTGAAAATTTGCGTTTAGGGATTAACTTTAACCAAGTGTTCAGTCAAGCTGTGCATGAGTTCAGTGCTGAAGAGCCGTTGGCTTTGTTTAGCATTCTTTCTTGATCACCAATTTTGACGTCCGTCATAGATACAGAGCATAAAACCAATGTTTTCCTCACGGTTGTAAGGTGCTATAATTGAGTGGTAAATTCTTGCGTACAAATTTATACATGAAATCCATTGTTTTCTTCAATTTAATAGCTCTTTTGCTTACCGTTGCGAGTACAGCGTTCTTGGCATTAATGTTTTATTTGTAGTTTCTGCTCAGTCTATCGGTACCAGTAATAAGACTTTGAACGAAATCGCTTCGTTGAGATGTAAGTAGATTTACTTTTCCCTTATGGCAGCTGTGTGAAAGTCCTTTGTCTCTCCCTCTTTTTCCTCCTTGAAAATGTAGTGTGCCATATTTCTGACATGGTAATGCCATCCCGCCAAGTGAATGCTTCTGAATTCTTGAATTTGATAGTGCGATTTTGTCAGTGTAATTTTCCACTAATTGTTCCAGCTCCGCATATGAAGCTTCTGTTTGCACACTTTCCCGTACGTTGTGCAGCCGTGTGCGAACATCTTTCCGTACATTGCCCCGCCGTGTCCGACCGCTATAAAATTCTTCGTCGACTCGTTCTTAGCATGTTTGAAAGAATATAAAGTATCCGACCACAACAAATTTTCGTCGTCTTGTTCCTTTTCAAATAAAAATACCCCCGTCGCAGCAAACCTGCGTACTCAGCGAATTTCTAAAGAATTAATGTTTTTATGGGAGCTTATTTAATTTACGTACAGGAAAATGTTTCAAACATTTTATGTAATTGATGCAAAAAGTATACTACACATCAATTCAAGAGCTTTAGATATAAGGGAAATGATCATGGGAATCACATCGTTATCCATTCCAGCAATACTCTTTTTGTTATTCTTATAATTATTAGTCTAATATTCTTTTTAAAAGTGTATCCTTGTTATGGTATAAAAATGTAAAAACATACAATCAATGATTTTTTTTATTTATTTTTTTATTCTTTTTTGACAAATCAGGTTAAGGAGTAAAAAACCATGCAGCCTCGAAGTGAACTATTCCACTTTGCTTCTACGGTTGATCTTCAGTTTCGTTAAACCAAGATTTGATAAGATAGATCTTCCAAAGATGTTATCACTTTATGTTTTTAATTTTTAAATACTCTTTTTTGCTTCTTTTAAAAATGTATTAATCTCCCTGTAGACTATGTCATTATTTGATTTCAGTGCATTTATTAAATTTTTTTTATATAGTTTATATGTTTCTTTAAGGTAAAATTTTCTGAAAAATTCAAATTTGGGGCACAACCAAAATAAATGTGCCAAAGTTTCACTTTGTCCAAGAGTACATTCTAGGCATAGGGGTGTGAACTACATATTTTTTGAAAAAAGATAACTGTTTACTCTGGCATGGCCAAATCTTAATTTGCATATATTTATTATTTCACATCTAGCTAAATTAGTTTGACTAAACCAGGGTTTGTTAGGGAATTTATCTTGTATAGCTTTATACCATTGTGCTTTAGTCGAGTTGTTTATGATACAATTATACTGTTCTTTGTGCCACTTTTGTCTTTGTTGCTTAAAATCTGACATTGGTATGTGAATGTCATTAGCTGGTTCACCATCTGAGATTGCCTCCCTGGCCAATCGGTCAACTACTTCATTATTATTAATGCCAACATGACTTGGTACCCAGTGTATAACATATTTCCTTTGATCCTTTAGAATACAATCCACTATCTTGAGGACCAATATCCTCATTCTTTTTTAGACCTTTGAAACACTCAATTGCCTTTATAGCAGATTGTGAATCCGAAAAAATTACTATGCTTTTATTTTCCAAGGTCTGGCAGTATTTTACACTTTTGTAAATGGCATACAGTTCTGCTGTATAGTTAGACATATAATTTTTTAACTTATATTTACATCTAATTTGTATTTCTGAGATATAGAAGGCAGCGCCAACTCCATCTGAGGTTTTAGAACCATCGGTATATATTTGTAGGTGGTCTTTGTAGGTAATGTTTGTTGTAAACAAGTGTTGTTGTCTAATCCTCAAATCATTAACCTCTTGTTTATTGATTATTGGGCACTCATAGTTTGTTTTGCATGTTATGTCTTCTAACATATGTAGTGGTTTATCAAAGTTGTAAATTTTCCTTCTTTGAGGGATGTTAAAAAGTTCTGGGTTCATATTTACTGTAGTATTAGTTGTTGTCATGGTGGAAGGAAAAACATAGGTGTGATATTGCGCAGGTTATATGACGTCACTCAGGAAGCAAAGGGGCGATTCTGACAGACAGCTGATCGTACCTGTCATTTCTATTATTATTTTCGTGTTTATTGTTTTCTATTTTGTTTTGTTTTGCCAAAACGGTTTTTTTGGAAAAATGCCGGGTTGTGCAGTTTTGGCTGCAAAAACTAAAATCGAAAAACTAAAGGTACTTTAATAAAATATTAAAAATTCCCTTAGAACGAAGACTTAAAATCACAGTGGATACGAGCGTGTAATCGGCAAGAAAATATGGATTTGAACTATGCACGAATCTGCAATCATCATTTCAGTGAAGATTAGTTTGCCTGTGTCGAGTCAGCATCGAGTGACGGCCGGACGACAAGACGTCTACCGCAACGCGAAGACGGTATTTAACCGAATCTCAATGTCGATTTGTTTACAGTGACGTGGCGAGACGTTACGTTAACCGTAACGTAATTATAAGTCAAAATAACACGACGCGACGTTGTGTTCGATTAAGACAAGGAAAGTTTTCCTAAACCGCGTCAAATGAATTGCGCCGGACCGTAGCGCAATAACTTCAACGAAATCGGTTTCCAGCATCCAAAGTGGACAGCGAGAGGCAAACGTCACGGCAACGGACAACTTGCTACCAATCCGATGCAAAGCATTTTACGTTTGATGCTGTGTAGGCAAACCAGCCTTTACCACTATGCAACGAAAAGTTACCGCGTGCGCGAAGACGAGTTCGTTATTATTATTACCACGACTTCGATTTGATTCACCATAATGTGACGAAATTGCACCATAGAGAAAAGAGCCAAGTTCATAAGATGGCGCTTTTCAATCCTCGTTTTAGGCTGCGCCGGACGAAGCTGCGGTGGCCGGCTCCTAAAGCCGTGGCCGAGCGCCGCCGCTCCGGCCCCACTACACCACTGCATATATGTCACCCCAATGCTGTTGTAATAATTCACGGTTAACTATAAGACTAAGAAATACTACCAAGTATATTGGTATTTGATGCTATTAAATAAATTAACTTATTTTTTTGCTACAATTAAAAAATGATTTAACAATCATTGCATTTCATTGTGTTTTAGGTTTATTCAATTGTATCGTATTAAAATCAGGTAATATACCTTTTACATTTAAAAAGAAATTTGAATTTTTGAAAGAACGGATACTGTTATGATCTGGTTAGGATCGGGGTTTGGTCAAATCAATTGTTAAGGTGTTCATTTTAATTTAGAAGATTTTATTAGAGTTGTTAAGTGGAAGGAAATGATTACTCTTTCTACCCTGGATAAACGCTGGACAGCATTTAATTTTGTGACTTCGTTTCAAAACACGCTCTACTTGTATCAAACTTACTCATAAAATATGAAACAGGTATATTGTTTGGAAAAAATAAATACCATTGTATCTAGTTAACAATTGTTCATTCGATTTGAAAAATTGTTCTATGATAAATGGGAAAAAACAAAACTTTAACGTAATCAGAGGCAACGTTCTCTTGCGGTCTTATATTTAATGATTCATAAATTTGCCGCCAGAGAGCATCACGTGATGAGTTGTTTTGCTTCCTGGATGACGTAGATGCGCAGTAGGTGTCCATTTTCAACTGTCGGAGTAGCACACCTATGTTTTTCCTTCCACCATGAGTTGTTGTAATAAACAAAGGTTTTTTCTTTTTTGTCCAGTAAGGCATGTGCATACTAATATTATGTAAATATACAAGTGGGTTATGAGCAGGATGGTCATAATCAGTTAGTATTTTATAGGTCAATCTTTCAGTTAGCAGAGTTCTTCTGTTATTCAGTGGCATGCAAGCTGCCTCTGTGTTTAAGGCAATGATAGGTGTTGTTTTATAGGCTCCTGTGGCTATTCTCAAAGCTTGATTCTGGATCATTTCCAGTTTGTTAAGGTGAGAATTGGCAATATGTCCAAATAAAAAACTAGCGTATTCAAGTTTAGGGCGAATAAGACATTGATAAATTTGCACGACAAAACAAGGTTGAGCGCCTTTTTGGCCACAAGCCATTACCTTAAGGATATTGATATCCTTTAGTCTTTGACGCTGTACGTTTTCAATGTGCTCTTTAAAAGTGAGTAACAGCTAACAGTTTTATGCTTCTGTAAACTGGGATTAATTGATTTTGCAACTTCAGTTGTATTATGTCCTCTGGAAAAGCTCTACTTCTTGAGAAACACATTGTTTTACATTTATTTGGATTGTATTCTAGGCCTAATCTTTCGGCATAAAGTTCAAGTTGATACAAAGCCATTTGCGTGTTTTCAATTGATTTTACAAGACTTTTATCTGAGCAGTACAAGACAATATCATCAGCATATTGAAGGGATTTTACATTTTGTGGTAATTCATGATTGATATCTGCTATATATAAGGAGAAAAGGGTAGGGCTTAAAACACTCCCTTGCGGTAAACCTCTGCAGGTAATTCTAGAATAATTTTCTGAGGGCTTTGGTGATTTTAAATTAATCAGTCTATCTATTAGCCATTTTTGACAATGTAAAATGAACTTAGAAGGGATACCAAATAAATACATTTTTCTTAACAAAACTGCTATATTAACCTTATCATAAGCTTTTGATAGGTCTAGTGATACCAGCATAGTGTGTTCTTTATGAGATAAGGCTGTATTAATATTTGCCATCAAATGAATAAAATAATATCCAGAGCCTTTCTGTTTTCTGAAACCATATTGAGTGTCTGGTATCAATTTGCTTTCCTCCACGAACCATTCCAGTCTATTCTTTATCATAGTGTTGAATATTTTCATAAGACATGGGATAAGAGATATCGGTTCTTTATTTTTGTCAGTTCCGGGTTTGAGGATTGCTGTAATGTAAGTTATTTTCCATATTTTGGGTAATTCAATTTCATTATTCCAAATCTTATTATAAACTAATTACAGTTTCTCAAGTGCATTCCTTGGTGATTTTTTAATCATGCTGTATGAGACTTCATCATGCGCAGGGCATGTATCTTTCTTTTTGGATGATAAAGCATAGTCTATTTCATTGAATGTGAACATTTCTTCTAAGAAATGTTTGGGCCTATTTAACTCCCTTATTATAAGAACCTATTCAGGTTTATTAGTTACATAGTCTGGAGCAATTTGCTTTAACACCTTCTTTAAGGTCAGGGTTATCTTGCAAGGAGTTTACAGAACAATTAGGCCTATCATTATTTTTAATTTTTTTAATAATCGTCCATGCATATTGTGAACATTTCTTATTGCCTACATTTGTACACGAATTCTCCCAAGCTTGTTTTGTTGGCATCTTTTATAACTTCTCTCGCTTTAAATTGAGCCATTTGGTATTTGTGATAATTTAGTGGTGTCATATTCAATTTAAACTGTTTAAAAGCTAACCTTCTCTCTGCCACTGCTTTAGAGCAATTTTGATCCCACCATGATTTGGCCTTAAAATTATTGTTTTTATTTCGTGTTTTATTAAATCTAGGTATAGATTTTTAGCAACATTATTTATTATTTCATATATCTCATCTATACCTATGACTTATCCAGATAGTGATTTTCCATTTTTTTAACTTCATTTTCTATTATGTTTGTGTATCTAGTCCAGTTAGCCCTCTTAAGATTTCTCTTCCAATTAGATTTGTTGTTAATGTTAGGCAAGGTTAGGTCATTACTAATTTGTTCAATATTAAATCCCATAAAGATAGGGAAGTGATCGCTTCCAATTGAATCCGTGCCAACTTTCCAATAATCAAGTAAAATATATAATTCTGGGGTGATGAAAGTCAGATCTATAGTTGACGGTTTCCTGTATAATGTAGGTACAGTTGTATGGTTATTATCATTTGCTAAAGTGAATAATGAGTCATTGTAAGCCTCAAATAAATCCTTACCCCTTGTGTCGATTTTATTACAGTTCCAGAATTTATGGTGACCATTGAAATCTCCGCGAAAAATATTGTAACCTTGGTCATTGTTTTAAAAAAAATCAGATTAAAACTTAGTACTTATTCTATTTTCAGGGCAGTATATATTGTTTATAGATATTGGCACTTTATAATTATTAATTTTTATTCCACTTAATTGTAATGGTTCATTGAAAGAAATTAAAATTTCCTCAAATAAAATAGTATGATGTATTATAAATGCAATACCGCCATAACCATCTATTCTGTCATTCCTTATTATATTATAATTATTATCTCTCAATTTAATATTATTTAACAACCATGTCTCCTGAATTATAGCAATATGTATGTTATATAAATACAATAGCCTTATGAATTCGGGCCATTTACCGGATATGGAGCGGGCGTTCCATTGTACTATATTTAGTGACCCAGAGCTATTGGCCATTGGAACTGCCTGGTACCTGACCTTGATTTATTTAAAATCAGTCAAAATAAAAATAAATAAAATAGTCACATGAAAAAATTCAATCCAAACATATGATTCATCTTGAAATTTAAATACACTTTTTAGCAAACTTGCATACTCAGTTAATTTCTAAAGGATTTATTTTTTATGTGTAGGCATATCCTACATAAGTTAGGGAAGTTGTTGTTTTGAATATTTTGTGTAAATATTAATCTAAATAAAGTAAATTTTATCATTCATGATCTTATTTCTCAAAATTCATTCATATTCTGATAATTTTTAATAAATGTATACTTGTTGTAGTACATAAATGTCAGCAAACATATTATTAATCTACTCAGATCCAAGAAATAAATAAAAACAAATCAAACCATCACATGAGCAAATTAAATTAAATCATGTGGTTTGTATTATTATTTTTTAAATCCCATTTTAGGGAAATTGAATGAAAACTTTGGGTATTTCATACCAGAATTTGGACAGTTTATGTCCCTTCAGGGAAAAACAAAAGACAATGTACTGCATTTTGCAGATCCAATATCTCAGTAACCGATTGATGTAGAGTAATAATTCAAAATGCTATATTGCTTTTTTTTTTAAGCTGAATTCAATTATGACCGTTATATTTACATAAAATTAATAGAAATATGTTAAATCTTGAAAATAAATTTTATTCAGTCAAAAAAACTGCCTTAGAGTGTACCGATTTTGCTGGTTTTCGAACCTAAAGTCATGAATATCGCTATAAATGTTTGTTCCAAATTTCATCAAGATCGGACTTTTTTTACGAGAGTTATCATGCCTACGGACACATTCTTTTATTTTTTTCTTTATATATATATATATAAAGATTATATATATAGATCTAGATATATATATATATATATATAGATTACATATATATAAGACATATATATATGAAAATGAACGAACGGTGTGTATATATATATAAATAATATATATATAGATCTATATATATAGATAGGTCTAGATATATATATATATATATATATATATAGATCATATATATAAGACATATATATATATATATATGAAAATGAACGTATGGTGTTTTTGGGCTCTAGAGACCTCAAAACGAAAAAATAACATGGTCCCGGGCTTAAGTCTCGCCATGCCGCCTATGGTAATAGCTACTTCCCTATAGGGGGAAATTCGCTAAAAACAGCTTGGCTAATTTTTTTTCCTGGTCTGTGATCTATATAGGCTACTTTAAATCCCACACAACTGATGTTTATTTGTTTAAATTTTCGCTTGACAAAACATTTTTTATTTTATAATAAGTTTTTCACACTTTTTTCATGTTATATTGCCTAAATTAAAAATCTAAAGATGCTTACAGGAATCTGCACATAGAGATGCGTGTTTTGATGTATAATATCTAGGGGTAAGTCTTAAAATAAAAAAGCCTTATCCTATTAAAGTTTTCATGAAACATATTAACAATATAGAAGATAAATAGATGGGTTATGATCTTCCCAGCTTATTTTTTCAATATTATACAAGTACTTAGTTTAAAAGTAGAGTTGACTTTTTTTTGAAAACCACAGGATCAGACTACCACCAAGACCAAAAAAATCCAAAACCATCCAAAGGTTTTTGTATACTATGTACATATCTCAGTGGCGTATATAAGGGGGGGCCCAGGGGGCCCGGGCCCCCCCCGAAATTAAAAGGGTAAAAAAATTAGGGATTTAAATAGCGTAATTTATTTAGATAAATTATATGCAAGATTTTGTCAGCAGCAAGCATAAAATTGAGAATTCATTAATTTAGAGCAATTTAGAGGTACGTGCGATTTTCTGGCCAAGATACGACCGAGAGATATGAGGGCTACGGGGAGACATGCTTGATGGCTATAATGCGACAGGGATTTCCAAGATTTTTCGGCTGCGATGCTACCGAGAGATCTGCTGGCCGCGAAGCGAGCGAGCGATCTTCCGGTCACAATATGGTCGAGAGATTTTCCAGCTGCGATGTAAACGACTGATTTCCGGCCAGTATATTACCGAAAAATTTGTTTGTTGCGATTCGATCGAGAGAGTTGCCGGCTGCATTGCCGATTCCAACGATGAAAACGGCTAAATTCCGTTTCGTTTTAACTCGAGCATCAAAATTCCCGATCACATGTTTAAATTCATTATTTTTTCCCGACTTTCAGCGAATTTCTCCCCCAGGGAAGAGGCTATTACCGAAGGGCTCATATAGTAAGACCTAAGCCCGGGACATCATAACTTTTTGTTATGGAACCCCAGACACCAAGACCCGTTCAAATTTATGTCGTGGTGGTGGAATTTATTCGTTCGTTTTTTTATGACGAATACATTTTTATTCAAGCATTTGAAACTCGCTGATTGTGCAATTCTACTCCAACGGGGGTATTCTGGAATTGCCGATTGATAGACACCCTGCAAAGGATTTTCAGAGAATCGGCGAACACGATACAACCAGCCGACTCTCGACTACGAAACGGCCGAGATAATGAAGCTTTGGTAGCCACGAAATGCATGGCCGAGAGATGATCGCGGCGAAACAATCAAGAGAATTTCAGACTGCGGCAATGCGACCAAGAGATTTTTCGGCCACAAATTAAATAAATCATTCACTGTTGTTTACGAATTGTTAATATTGGATATTATAAAATTTTGAAATTGAAAAACACCACAATATTTGTATAATTTAACTTTGTGAGGCCTTTCGCCAGCTGGCATCAGCAAACATGTACACAAACACAAATATCGGTGTTTTAATGTTAAAAAATCAGGTTGAGCTAGTAAAATTATAATCCCAAATTATTTGGCGGAGTAAGTGCCACCCTCCCCCCTAATTATACGCCTATGATTAGGTCTGGAAAATTGTCACGTTTGGGAGGAGGGGCGGCGAAATGCTTTGGGCCCATGGGCGGCAAAATCTTAAATCCCGCCCTGGCCCCCCCCGAAAATAATTTCTATATACGCCACTGACATATCTCATAAAATGAAACAATAATGTTTCATAAACAAACAGATTTATACCGGCCTGAAACTCTCAGACAGATTTCCTGCAACAACTGATTGTTGAGATACCTTTCTGAACTTGTCTAATTCTGAACAAGAGGAAGGCTACTGTAGGTACATAAAACAAAAGGTTACCAAATATGAGGCTGAGACTGTATCCGATGGGGACCTGACACCAAGCGAGCCCCCTGGAGAAGATTACCTCTGCTGTTCCATTGATGTAGCCTCCCCCCACCCATGTGGCTGGAACACGATGATAACAGTGTTATTACTATCTGCAAAATAAACTATGTTAGAAATCTTATAAAGACTTCCTCCCTTTTACATTATGAAGGTTATGACTTATAACGCTGAACCAGCATTTTTATAGATACATAGGTAGATGAATGGTATAATTAATTTAGGGGTCCTTGTAAACTACCAAATTGTTAACTGAATCCTAATAACTATTTTAGAAAAAAGGGATGTAATTCTGAGTAGAAATTTTGAGTAATTTTTTAAAGGACGTTAATGACTTTTATACTTTTTTTATAAAAATGTAACTCACTTAACAGGATGATTTTTAGTACTTAAATACCAATGTTTATCAAATTAAATTCACATAAGGGAGAAATTCAATTTTAATTTTCCTTTAAAAATTACTGTAGACAATGTATAAACTCCATTTACCCAATTAGACAAATTAATTTTTTCTGCAACCGGTTGATGACCATCAACAATCCAAAATACTGGATTATTTATTTTGGAGGCCAAATTTAATGGTTGCAAGTAAATTTTCATAAAATATTATATTTTATGGAAAATTTTAATTAAATTTGTACAATATTTTAAGTAGGAGTATTAACAGAGATGCGGGTGGTGTCATTTTGTTTGGCATCTTAAACACAATAAACCATGCAACTTTAATCGTAGTCATTATGGTGGTTTTTGAAAATTTTAATTTATAATTTTTGTGAATTAAATAGTACTCATAAAAGTAAAAAAATAAAGTCTGAAATTTGGGATTTATTACTAACATTAGTAATGGGCCTTATTTCATTAAAATCAGGCTATCAGTGTCGTCTCTACTCTCTGGCTAAGTTAACATCCACACATCCTAACATCCACACACATATAACATTAAATATACATCGCACCACAAATTTTTTTTATTCAGAGCACTAAAACAAATACCTATCTTCACTAAAAATTCAAATTTTAAAATGGTAATGAAAAAAAATCATCTGTCTATAAACTATGTAAATGGGGATAGAAATTGAAAATAGTTGTTTTACCTATGAATTTATATATAAAGCAATAGTCTTTGTTCTTTACTTTGTTAAGATCTCTTAAACTTAATAACTTTTCTGCAGAATATAATTTATAGTTAGAATCTGGAGCTCTAAGGTTAAAATATGTTCAGTCACATGGAAAGAAGCAATCAGCCAAAAACATTATATTTAGTAAAAATGATTATTTTTATTAACATCCTTAAAGCATCTATTGATTCTAAATTTAACCTTTATATATTAAGGCAACTTTAAAATAAATTAATGTTAATGATTTGCTGAAAATTTTTAAACTAAAGAGTTTTGTTAATAATAACTAACTACAATTAGGCTTTTCAGTAATTTTTTTGGCGGCCACAATGCTAATCGCAAGAGGCAAGTTTGATGAGCGGAATAAAAAAAAACACTTTACATTACTAGGGGAGGGTATTGTCTCTGCCCCAGAAAACCAACTGATTGAAATCATACTTTCAGTTTTTGCAATTTGAATGATACATGTAACTGCTTCCTTGAGCAAGGATGTAAGTTTTTATTTTTCATGTGATTTAAAACAAATAAATTGTTTAATATTTCTTTATTTTATTTGTAGTCTTAAAACCCGTTTTGGTTTTTAAACTAATGAAAATTGTCCAAATTTGCTTGGTGAAATTGTAGACACCCATTAAAATCCACCCATTTTGTCTACATTAGAGTAATTATTACACATTTTTACTGGACTGATAGACCTATGCTCCAAGATGAATATCAAAAGTTCCCACATTAAAGGACGGCTCTAATTCGAGTCAGCATCACTGAACGACTAGACATGTCAAGTACAGTGTCCTAATCCATTCCCACGTTTGTGCTTTTGTTTTGTTTAGTAAATATGAAATAAAACTCAAATTTATAAACTAAATGCCAGTGATTACTGCATTTTTTTTAACATACTTAGTCTTATTATGCAAATGTTAAAGTAAATTTGTCTCATTAGGAACACTTCAGGTACCTCTTTACCTCCCTCATCCCATATACGTAATCCTTAGTTCTAACAACACCTCCTTCCACCTTACTCCTTGACGTCTTATAATGTGGTTTTCTGTAATTAATTACATAGCGATATTAAGATAGATTAGCATAAGTAAGGCTTGAAATGACTGGCTGAATAAAATTTTACTGAGCCAATTAATTACTGCGAGCAATTATGTAATAATAGTCATTTTACAAACAGTTTACCAGGTTGTGAATAATAAAACGGAAAGTGACCATAGTAATAATAACCATAATAAGCATAATTTCCACCCAAAACAGTTTATTGATCCTATCTCAAAAATCCAAACCTAACCCCCAATTTTTTTAACCATGCTATGTTTGTTGTATCAACAGTTATTATGGACTTGTAGACTCATTCAATACTCAATAATTTTAAAACTTTGCACTAGACTGAGGAAAAGATTAATTACACATTATGTTTTACTTTTATTTCATGTCTCGTCTTACAACTATATATTACGAGATATTAATGATCAATTTTATGTAGGCTATATGATAAAAACAATTTTAAAAAATCATTCATAAACCTACACACTTGCGATTCACTCTGTTTGCAGTTTCATTACAATAAGAATCGTAACAACAAAAATTGAAATTATAAGTCACCGGTTAACTGAGCCCGGTTCAAATCAGGCTAACTGCACCTGTTTGACAATCTGTGTTGTAATTAAGTAAACATGTCTGTGAAAGAAAAGTTTAAACGACTCATTACATTAGCAAAAGAGGATATTGATCCAGAGGTGAGGTAAGCACAAGCAGTCCCAGTCCGCAGCATTTAACGCTGACGGCCGACAACGCAACGAGATTTCAATGTTCAAAGGAACGTCTGATGAAATGAAACGTCCGATCGTTTTTATCCAATTACACCACGAGTTTTAAATGATCTTTTTTCTGAAGTGGAATAAACCATTAATATATCCATCTACCTTAATATCTGAAATGGAGACAAATTTATGGCTTGATTCATTATTCCCATGCTACTCATTGTTTTTTGTCGTTTTTACGATAGCCTAAAACAATTTTTAAGATTTTGATCAATTTAGTTTCCAATTATTAAAATTTAACTTTTTGATTAAAAATAAAGCTGCCAATCAAGAAAAAAATATTTAAACCAAAAAATAATTCTTGTAATTAACTTAAGAGAGATTTTTTATATAAAAGTTCATTCATTGAGGCCTTCCTTCGATAGACAAATACTGCAAATACCTAAGGCTTTGCTAAATCAAAATTAGAATTAAAAATAGTACCTGCTGCCAGTAAAGACTAGCTTCTTCAGACTAAATAATTTAAAATTTCTTATTATGTTTATGTATAACTAATCTAGAATCAAACTTTACTTTAAGTTGCAATTTATATTAAAAAGAATACTTCCTTCAATTTCAGAGGAATAAAGACACTGCCCTACAATACTTTTCCACTTTTCAAAACATTCACTTTCCCATAAGCTCAAAGCAGGTTCTCAAAACATTTTTACGATCTCATTGGCCCGGCATTCCGCAAACTCATCCGAATCAATCACTCAAATTCCTAACTTTTTGATACATTTATATGCGTAATTTCTCCTCAATCACTATAATCCAATGGCTTTTAAGGGACCGAAGGGAGCCTAAAACCAATTGTGAGATACCAATAAAACGCACTTTTTAGTTAAAAAAACGTCATACATTATACGCCTTATTACTAATAATAATAATTAGTAATATTAGTAATAATAAACTAGTATAATAGTAGTAATATTGAAAAACTACTATTAAGAAGATGAAAAACTACTAAACTAACAGCTTTTTTAGACGACAATTTAAATATCTGACTATGGATCGACTTCACTCTTTGTGTAGCTGGTAGTTAGTTTTATCATTCTGTAAAAAACTAAGAAACTAATACATTAGTACGCATTAATTGTAGCAACACATGTAATCGTTGCGGCTCTCCAAAAATAGTTGTGGAAAAATTCACCTATCAGAGTGAGGACTCCCACGATCAGGCCCAGACTGCGGCCAGCCAGCATGATCTCTTCCTCCCCGTGGTTTTTCTGTTTGGTGGACGCCCATATCCCGACCACCAACACCAACAGATAGAACACGAGGATGCCAGCCAGCCCCACCACGTACACGCCCATCCTGGCTGTCTCACTCCCTCCGTCTGTACGTCATCCCTGCAACACAAGGAGAGGGTACTAATACAACCACCAGCACCAACAGATAGAACACGGGGATGCCACCACGTACACGCCCATCCTGGCTGTCTCACTCCCACCGTCTGTACGTCATCCGTGCAACACAAGGTGAGGGCACTAGTGCAACCACCAGGACCAGCAGATAGATTACGAGGAAGCCACAACGTACACGCCCATCCTGGCTGTCTCACTCCCTCCGTCTGTACGTCATCCCTGCAACACAAGGTGAGGGCACTAGTGCAACCACCAGGACCAGCAGATAGATTACGAGGATGCCACCACGTACACGCCCATCCTGGCTGTCTCACTCCCTCCGTCTGTACGCCATCCCTGAAACACAAGGAGAGGGCACTAGTAGAACCACCAGCGCTAGCAGATAGAACACGAGGATGCCACCACGTACACGCCCATCCTGGCTGTCTCACTCCCTCCGACTGTATGTCATCCCTGAAACACAAGGAGAGGGCACTAGTAGAACCACCAGCGCCAGCAGATAGAACACGAGGATGCCACAACGTACACGCCCATCCTGGCTGTCTCACTCCCTCCGTCTGTACGTCATCCCTGCAACACAAGGTGAGGGCACTAGTGCAACCAACAGGGCCAGCAGATAGAACACGAGGATGCCACCACGTACACGCCCATCCTGGCTGTCTCACTCCCTCCGACTGTATGTCATCCCTGAAAGACAAGGTGAGGGTACTAGTAGAACCACCAGCACCAGCAGATAGAACACGAGGATGCCACCACGTACACGCTCATCCTGGCTGTCTCACTCTCTCCGTCTGTACGTTGATCATCCGTGCAACACAAGGTGAGGGCACTAGTACAACCACCAGCACCAGCAGATAAAACACGAGGATGCCACCACGTACACGCCCATCCTGGCTGTGTCACTCCCTCCGTCTGTACGTCAT
Organism: Flexamia atlantica; assembly: GCA_035578135.1. Taxonomy (NCBI): domain Eukaryota; kingdom Metazoa; phylum Arthropoda; class Insecta; order Hemiptera; family Cicadellidae; genus Flexamia; species Flexamia atlantica. Next base: position 79,206,902 of record JAQJVK010000001.1, on the reverse strand, counting down.
CCCTGCAACACAAGGTGAGGGCCCTAGTACAACCACCAGCACCAGCAGATAGAACACGAGGATGCCACCACGTACACGCCCATCCTGGCTGTCTCACTCCCTCCGTCTGTACGTCATCCCTGCAACACAAGGTGTGGGTACTAGTGCAACCATCAGCACCAGCAGATAGAACACGAGGATTCCACCACGTTCACGCCCATCCTGGCTGTCTCACTCTCTCCGTCTGTACGTCATCCCTGCAATACAAGGTGAGGGCACTAGTACAACCACCAGCACCAGCAGATAGAACACGAGGATGCCACCACGTACACGCCCATCCTGGCTGTCTCACTCCCTCCGTCTGTACGTCATCCCTGCAATACAAGGTGAGGGCACTAGTACAACCACCAGCACCAGCAAATAGAACACGAGGATGCCACCACGTTCACGCCCATCCTGGCTGACTCACTCTCTCCGTCTGTACGCCATCCCTGCAACACAAGGTGAGGGCACTAGTACAACCACCAGCACCAGCAGATAGAACACGAGGATGCCACCACGTTCACGCCCATCCTGGCTGACTCACTCTCTCCGTCTGTACGTCATCCCTGCAATACAAGGTGAGGGCACTAGTACAACCACCAGCACCAGCAGATAGAACACGAGGATGCCACCACGTTCACGCCCATCCTGGCTGACTCACTCTCTCCGTCTGTACGTCATCCCTGCAATACAAGGTGAGGGCACTAGTACAACCACCAGCACCAGCAGATAGAACACGAGGATGCCACCACGTTCACGCCCATCCTGGCTGACTCACTCCCTCCGTCTGTACGTCATCCCTGCAACACAAGGTGTGGGTACTAGTGCAACCATCAGCACCAGCAGATAGAACACGAGGATGCCACCACGTACACGCCCATCCTGGCTGCCTCACTCCCTCCGTCTGTACGTCATCCGTGCAACACAAGGTGAGGGTACTAGTACAACCACCAGCACCAGCAGATAGAACACGAGGATGCCACCACGTACACGCCCATCCTGGCTGTCTCACTCCCTCCGTCTGTACGTCATCCGTGCAACACAAGGTGAGGGTACTAGTACAACCACCAGCACCAGCAGATAGAACACGAGGATGCCACCACGTTCACGCCCATCCTGGCTGACTCACTCTCTCCGTCTGTACGTCATCCCTGCAATACAAGGTGAGGGCCCTAGTAGAACCACCAGCACCAACAGATAGAACACGGGGATGCCACCACGTACACGCCCATCCTGGCTGTCTCACTCCCTCCGTCTGTACGTCATTCCTGCATCACAAGGTGAGGGTACTAGTAAAACCACCAGCACCAGCAGATAGAACACGAGGATGCCACAACGTACACGCCCATCCTGGCTGACTCACTCTCTCCGTCTGTACGTTGATCATCCGTGCAACACAAGGTGAGGGCACTAGTAGAACCACCAGCACCAGCAGATAGAACACGAGGATGCCACAACGTACACGCCCATCCTGGCTGACTCACTCTCTCCGTCTGTACGTTGATCATCCGTGCAACACAAGGTGAGGGCACTAGTAGAACCACCAGCACCAGCAGATAGAACACGAGGATGCCACCACGTACACGCCCATCCTGGCTGATTCACTCTCTCCGTCTGTACGTCATCTCTGCAACACAAGGTGAGGGCACTAGTACAACCACCAGCAGATAGAACACGAGGATGCCACCACGTACACGCCCATCCTGGCTGACTCACTCTCTCCGTCTGTACGTTGATCATCCGTGCAACACAAGGTGAGGGCACTAGTAGAACCACCAGCACCAGCAGATAGAACACGAGGATGCCACAACGTACACGCCCATCCTGGCTGACTCACTCTCTCCGTCTGTACGTTGATCATCCGTGCAACACAAGGTGAGGGCACTAGTAGAACCACCAGCACCAGCAGATAGAACACGAGGATGCCACCACGTACACGCCCATCCTGGCTGATTCACTCTCTCCGTCTGTACGTCATCTCTGCAACACAAGGTGAGGGCCCTAGTACAACCACCAGCAGATAGAACACGAGGATGCCACCACGTACACGCCCATCCTGGCTGATTCACTCTCTCCGTCTGTACGTCATCTCTGCAACACAAGGTGAGGGCCCTAGTACAACCACCAGCACCAGCAGATAGAACACGAGGATGCCACCACGTACACGCCCATCCTGGCTGATTCACTCTCTCCGTCTGTACGTCATCTCTGCAACACAAGGTGAGGGCACTAGTACAACCACCAGCACCAGCAGATAGAACACGAGGATGCCACCACGTACACGCCCATCCTGGCTGATTCACTCTCTCCGTCTGTACGTCATCTCTGCAACACAAGGTGAGGGCACTAGTACAACCACCAGCAGATAGAACACGAGGATGCCACCACGTACACGCCCATCCTGGCTGTGTCACTCCCTCCGTCTGTACGTCATCTCTGCAACACAAGGTGAGGGCCCTAGTACAACCACCAGCACCAGCAGATAGAACACGAGGAAACCACCACATACACGCTCATCCTGGCTGTCTCACTCCCTCCGTCTGTACGTCATCCCTGCAACACAAGGTGAGGGCACTAGTAGAACCACCAGCACCAGCAGATAGAACACGAGGATGCCACCACGTACACGCCCGTCCTGGCTGTCTCACTCCCTCCGTCTGTACGTCATCCCTGCAACACAAGGTGAGGGCACTAGTACAACCAATAGTGCCAGCAGATAGAACACGAGGATGCCACCACGTACACGCCCATCCTGGCTGTCTCACTCCCTCCGTCTGTACGCCATCCCTGCAACACAAGGTGAGGGCACTAGTACAACCAATAGTGCCAGCAGATAGAACACGAGGATGCCACCACGTACACGCCCATCCTGGCTGTCTCACTCCCTCCGTCTGTACGTCATCCCTGCAACACAAGGTGAGGGCACTAGTACAACCACCAGCACCAGCAGATAGAACACGAGGATGCCACCACGTACACGCCCGTCCTGGCTGTCTCACTCCCTCCGTCTGTACGTCATCCCTGCAACACAAGGTGAGGGCACTAGTACAACCAATAGTGCCAGCAGATAGAACACGAGGATGCCACCACGTACACGCCCATCCTGGCTGTCTCACTCCCTCCGTCTGTACGCCATCCCTGCAACACAAGGTGAGCGCACTAGTACAACCAATAGTGCCAGCAGATAGAACACGAGGATGCCACCACGTACACGCCCATCCTGGCTGTCTCACTCCCTCCGTCTGTACGTCATCCGTGCAACACAAGGTGAGGGTACTAGTACAACCACCAGCACCAGCAGATAGAACACGAGGATGCCACCACGTACACGCCCATCCTGGCTGTCTCACTTTTCTGTACGTCATCCGTGCAACACAAGGTGAGGGTACTAGTACAACCACCAGCACCAGCAGATAGAACACGAGGATGCCACCACGTTCACGCCCATCCTGGCTGACTCACTCTCTCCGTCTGTACGTCATCCCTGCAATACAAGGTGAGGGCCCTAGTAGAACCACCAGCACCAACAGATAGAACACGGGGATGCCACCACGTACACGCCCATCCTGGCTGTCTCACTCCCTCCGTCTGTACGTCATCCCTGCAACACAAGGTGAGGGTACTAGTAAAACCACCAGCACCAGCAGATAGAACACGAGGATGGCACAACGTACACGCCCATCCTGGCTGACTCACTCTCTCCGTCTGTACGTTGATCATCCGTGCAACACAAGGTGAGGGCACTAGTAGAACCACCAGCACCAGCAGATAGAACACGAGGATGCCACCACGTACACGCCCATCCTGGCTGATTCACTCTCTCCGTCTGTACGTCATCTCTGCAACACAAGGTGAGGGCCCTAGTACAACCACCAGCAGATAGAACACGAGGATGCCACCACGTACACGCCCATCCTGGCTGTGTCACTCCCTCCGTCTGTACGTCATCTCTGCAACACAAGGTGAGGGCCCTAGTACAACCACCAGCACCAGCAGATAGAACACGAGGATGCCACCACGTACACGCCCATCCTGGCTGTGTCACTCCCTCCGTCTGTACGTCATCTCTGCAACACAAGGTGAGGGCACTAGTACAACCACCAGCACCAGCAGATAGAACACGAGGATGCCACCACGTACACGCCCATCCTGGCTGTGTCACTCCCTCCGTCTGTACGTCATCTCTGCAACACAAGGTGAGGGCCCTAGTACAACCACCAGCACCAGCAGATAGAACACGAGGATGCCACCACGTACACGCCCATCCTGGCTGTGTCACTCCCTCCGTCTGTACGTCATCTCTGCAACACAAGGTGAGGGCCCTAGTACAACCACCAGCACCAGCAGATAGAACACGAGGAAACCACCACATACACGCTCATCCTGGCTGTCTCACTCCCTCCGTCTGTACGTCATCCCTGCAATACAAGGTGAGGGCACTAGTACAACCACCAGCACCAGCAAATAGAACACGAGGATGCCACCACGTTCACGCCCATCCTGGCTGACTCACTCTCTCCGTCTGTACGCCATCCCTGCAACACAAGGTGAGGGCACTAGTACAACCACCAGCACCAGCAGATAGAACACGAGGATGCCACCACGTACACGCCCATCCTGGCTGTGTCACTCCCTCCGTCTGTACGTCATCTCTGCAACACAAGGTGAGGGCCCTAGTACAACCACCAGCACCAGCAGATAGAACACGAGGAAACCACCACATACACGCTCATCCTGGCTGTCTCACTCCCTCCGTCTGTACGTCATCCCTGCAACACAAGGTGAGGGCACTAGTAGAACCACCAGCACCAGCAGATAGAACACGAGGATGCCACCACGTACACGCCCGTCCTGGCTGTCTCACTCCCTCCGTCTGTACGTCATCCCTGCAACACAAGGTGAGGGCACTAGTACAACCAATAGTGCCAGCAGATAGAACACGAGGATGCCACCACGTACACGCCCATCCTGGCTGTCTCACTCCCTCCGTCTGTACGCCATCCCTGCAACACAAGGTGAGGGCACTAGTACAACCAATAGTGCCAGCAGATAGAACACGAGGATGCCACCACGTACACGCCCATCCTGGCTGTCTCACTCCCTCCGTCTGTACGTCATCCCTGCAACACAAGGTGAGGGCACTAGTACAACCACCAGCACCAGCAGATAGAACACGAGGATGCCACCACGTACACGCCCGTCCTGGCTGTCTCACTCCCTCCGTCTGTACGTCATCCCTGCAACACAAGGTGAGGGCACTAGTACAACCAATAGTGCCAGCAGATAGAACACGAGGATGCCACCACGTACACGCCCATCCTGGCTGTCTCACTCCCTCCGTCTGTACGCCATCCCTGCAACACAAGGTGAGCGCACTAGTACAACCAATAGTGCCAGCAGATAGAACACGAGGATGCCACCACGTACACGCCCATCCTGGCTGTCTCACTCCCTCCGTCTGTACGTCATCCGTGCAACACAAGGTGAGGGTACTAGTACAACCACCAGCACCAGCAGATAGAACACGAGGATGCCACCACGTACACGCCCATCCTGGCTGTCTCACTTTTCTGTACGTCATCCGTGCAACACAAGGTGAGGGTACTAGTACAACCACCAGCACCAGCAGATAGAACACGAGGATGCCACCACGTTCACGCCCATCCTGGCTGACTCACTCTCTCCGTCTGTACGTCATCCCTGCAATACAAGGTGAGGGCCCTAGTAGAACCACCAGCACCAACAGATAGAACACGGGGATGCCACCACGTACACGCCCATCCTGGCTGTCTCACTCCCTCCGTCTGTACGTCATCCCTGCAACACAAGGTGAGGGTACTAGTAAAACCACCAGCACCAGCAGATAGAACACGAGGATGGCACAACGTACACGCCCATCCTGGCTGACTCACTCTCTCCGTCTGTACGTTGATCATCCGTGCAACACAAGGTGAGGGCACTAGTAGAACCACCAGCACCAGCAGATAGAACACGAGGATGCCACCACGTACACGCCCATCCTGGCTGATTCACTCTCTCCGTCTGTACGTCATCTCTGCAACACAAGGTGAGGGCCCTAGTACAACCACCAGCAGATAGAACACGAGGATGCCACCACGTACACGCCCATCCTGGCTGTGTCACTCCCTCCGTCTGTACGTCATCTCTGCAACACAAGGTGAGGGCCCTAGTACAACCACCAGCACCAGCAGATAGAACACGAGGATGCCACCACGTACACGCCCATCCTGGCTGTGTCACTCCCTCCGTCTGTACGTCATCTCTGCAACACAAGGTGAGGGCACTAGTACAACCACCAGCACCAGCAGATAGAACACGAGGATGCCACCACGTACACGCCCATCCTGGCTGTGTCACTCCCTCCGTCTGTACGTCATCTCTGCAACACAAGGTGAGGGCCCTAGTACAACCACCAGCACCAGCAGATAGAACACGAGGAAGCCACCACATACACGCTCATCCTGGCTGTCTCACTCCCTCCGTCTGTACGTCATCCCTGCAAC